>JAJONR010004296.1:0-41702 GCA_029582245.1 Solanum etuberosum
GGGATCACCCCTTGACGAAATCCACAAGCGATTCTTGAAGATCTTGACGATTCTTGCTCCTTCTCCTCTTCTTCTCTCTTCTCTCAAAACCCTAACTTATTTCGGTAAAAGCATAAACTGATCTAATTCTGATTAGACCCTAACTTAATTACCAAAAACGAAATAAAACAATTGGGTAAGGAAAAGACTAAAACGCCCTTCCAAAATCCGGTTTAGACTTTCCTTACTTGAGCAGCCCAACTTCAAATGGGCATATCTCACTTATACAAACTTGGAATTGCGCAAACTCGGCGGCGTTGGAAAGATAATTCCAAGATCTTTCTTACGGTATCTGGAAGCACACTAACTCATCCTGAGCTAGGAATTATGGTCATTTGAAGTTGACCAAAAACTCAAACTTAACTTAAGTTAACCAATTTTCCTGATTTTTCATTTTTTCCAAAAACAACTCTTTCTAATTTTAGCTCTTTCTAGTTCTTTCAAATAGAGAGATGTTACAAATAACATCCTTCTATGTTCATATTAACCTAACTGGAGGAAATATTGAACTATAGTTAAGAGGCTCGTCATTGACTATATAAGATCCTTTCTACCAAACTCTTAAGGGTGATAAATAATTCTTACATCAACCTACTCCACATTGACAACTCAAACATGCCATCTAGGAATACATGATAATGATAAACTTAATTAGAACCTCATCTGTCTACATACGATATCGGGTACACCTCTTAATACTCTTGTTAATCTAGTGACTTAGTCATACCTCATTTCCCTCATCTAAAAGTCAGAATCTCACACTTGTACCACTCATATTCATTACAGCTAATATCATAATTCCTCATCTAGTCTATGTTGAACCTACCAAATCAGATCTCAAACCAACATTATCACCCTCATGTTTCCATCATTTTGATCACGACACTCATCTCAAATTCAAGCTTAGTGTCTATTTCTAAACACGAATATCAATATAATTGCTCTCTTAATATACTAACTTACAACTACTAGATAAAATTAAGAAAAACTCGCCCACTAAGACCTCATGACAAGTAGTCAATCTTTACCTCTCAGTCTTCATACTTACAATTTACCCTCACACTTCCTTTCACAAATTAAGTACAATTTACCCATTCGCTATACATCATTGCCTAACTAGTTCTATAATCCTCTGAATATTATGAGCCCTCCCTCAAAATCATAAGCCTAGCTTAGATCTCTCACCTCATGAATACTCCTGCTCTTCTATTCAACACCTACACTTGGTCGTTACTAACACATTGACATATCAACATAAACTCCCTTCTGGTTAAAGTATACTCTAACTCATCTTGAGTAGTAACTATTCCTCTACCTTCTATCATGAACTATATACAAAATTATTATTCCTTAGTCTACCCATAAAGGAAAACTCATCATTAATAACTTACTGGGTGCATGGCTACAATAACATAATTTTCCTCATCACTATCTCCCTTTCTTAGATTACTGAACCTCTGCATGCATTCTTCTAACTCTGGCACTTTTACTACTACTACTTATAACATCATAATTCATACTATCTTTTCGGGTGAAAATACTACCCAAGCTCTAAAACACACTTCCTCATAAAGGTCTCAACTGAAACAAGGTTTAGAGAAAAGAGTCTGGGAATACATCTCGCTTTTAGCTCGAGCGCATGATTCATATGAATAAGAGTGCATTATTTTGAATTTCAATACTTAAGCTCACTCACAGGCTTCTCTTAAGCCCCTCTAACGTCTCATGACTTTCTGAAGACTTTTGCTGAGAGTAACTCATTGATAAGGATTTAGGCTTTTCTTTTCAACTACCTTGAGTATGAAGGGTAGTCCAATGGATATGAGAAACACACGAGTTAGAATAAGTTCCTTATGACACAGTTCTACTGTACGATTTAGATTATGAAAGAAGGGAAACTTTTCTTAAATATTTGTAGTCTCTCATTTATAGAAGTGGGGCCCTCACAACAATCAATAAGATCCTATTTACACGGTTTCATAAACACCCTAGGACACTTGAACTCTATGCTCTGATACCAAGTTTGTCACGACCTGAGCCTACACCATGGATGTGGCCGGTACTCGAGAACCATTGGTGGTCCCCAAGCGAACCGTCATCCTGGCTGACTACAAGCGGAAAACTAACTTGAGCTACACAAGCATCAAAATAAAATAAATGTTAAATCAATAGTGTATTAAATCTCAAAACTCTCTGAATATATTGAGTTTAAACATAATTTTTAAAGAAAACCTCTAAAACTGAAAGGCTCTCCAAAACTATCTATCTATGAAGCCTCTACTATATATAGACGAGTGTCGGGACAAGACTCATGACTACTCAAAATGCTACTAATACTAACAAATCATAAAACTGGAGTCCTCTGGAAGAAAGGAAGTCTCACTCAAAAGCTGACGAGCGGATGAACTGATCTCAATAGACTCTTGTTGAGAATCCTAAGAACCTGTATCTGCATCATTAAAAAATGCAGGTCGAATGAAATTAGTACATTGAATGTACGAGTATGAAATATAGCTGAATAACAAATACCTGAATGAAAGGACCGCAATAAATATTGATATATACTAACCTAAATGTAAAGAAATAAAGAAGTGAAATCATTAAAATTTTACAAAAATACTTACTCATCTCTAAACTCAACATATTATGTGATATAATTAAAATATAATTTTAACTCTATTTAGAAGATTCTCTAACCGAGAACCATCACTATGAGCTACCTGATGATACAACGTCTCGCCCACGCTACCAAAACTGCCCTAAACCTTGTCGGGGTATAGAACACCTCAACTAAGTGGATCCACTAAGCTATTCTCGAAAGCAATAAGGAGTCATAAAAAAGTATGATCCTTTACCCATGTTGGCATACATGGTTTATGAGAATATTGCGTTGTCTGAACTCATTCTCATATCGGTGCTAAATACTACTCCCAATAAATATATACTCATGCTCAAATGCATAAAATATACTATTTTTTTGTTTTGAGATAATTACTCAAAATAACCTCTTAAAAGAGGAAACTGCTCTCAAATATCTTTGAACTCATAAACTCTTTTTAGAAATCAAAGTTTCTCTTTTCTCAAAATGATATTTTATTTCTTCACGTAAAATGAATCATTTGGGAAATACTTAGTTCCGTTATACTCTTTCTCAAACTCCTCTTTACTTCCTCAAAAACTCAGTTTAAAATACAAATGTTCACTTTAAAAGATTTTCCAAATTTATAATTGAAAATAGGGTTCATGCTGAAATATAGACATGAACGAATCAACTCAAGGATCTCAATAACAATATGGAAAACTCAATACTCAGAACTCAAGAACTCCAAACTCAACGATACTACTCATCTTAAGAATACTCAATTCACAGGGTTCATGCTGAAATATAGTCATGAATGAATCAACTCAAGATTCTTAATGTATAACATATAACAATTTAATAATTAGGAATAAAATTTCAAAAAGAATCAGGAACTCAAGAACTCAAAATCAACTCACCTCAAGAATACTCAAATATAAAGATAGAACCCTAGATTACTCTTTTATTAATTTGAAAGTAGATGTAGGGCGTGAGGATGAACTAGTCCAACACTATGATAGCCTTACATACATGAAAGAGTAAGGTTCTTGAAGAATCTTGAAGAAGAACTTGATTAGAAGCTTTGAAACCCTATCTTGAAAGAGAACAATTAAGAAAACATTTCTTGAAATTCTTGAATTAGTTTCTTGAGATCTCTATGATCAAGAATTATAATTTTTATTAGTGATTCATAATTGGATGAAGAAATTTGAGTTGGAAAGAATGAAATTTTGGAGAAGGACTTACCTTGAAGAAAATCTTGAAAATGATTGAAAGAATCTCGAATGGAAGTCTTCTAATTTGATTTTTCGTTAGGGTATTGCCTTAGGGTTTGAGAGAGAAGAGAATGAGGGATTAAGAGATGAAAACCTGATTGTTTTGGGCCTTTAATTAGTCAAGAAATTCGTTTAGGATTTTTTTAGAGGTAAAAAGATAAAAATGACCCTTTTTAATGTTTTTCCGTCGGCTAATTCGTCACTGCGATGTATCAGGTTATTAAAATGATCATAACTTTTTACTTGAAACTCGGATTGTTGCGAAATTGGTGGCGTTGGAAAGAAGATTCAAGTACCTTTAATTTGATAGGTAATGGGCTACGTACATCAAAACTTAATCGGTAAGGAATCTTTTAACTCAACTTTGTGCTAGGAGTTTCTAGTGTCCTTAATTGATATCTAAAATCATTCCCACACTAAAAATTTACCTTTACACATATGGTCAATTTAAGAATCACCCGATACGACTTTACATGTAAATGAAGAATAGTTCGGGTCTTACTAAAAGTTTATCCTTTAAAAAAAAATCGAAGCAGAAACAATTTTTTTTCTAAAGACTAAAATCCTTTGCATATATACATATTTACCAATATATTTATTATTAATTAATTAACATATTTCATAAGTTTGGTGAAATTTCATTTAAGAATTTTATTTTTATTTATATAATAAATATTACAATTTATTTTACGTTTATATATTATTATTTTATATAATAAATATTATAATATTATTTTACGTATTATTTTGAAGTATTAGAAAATAGGGAATAACAATATTTTTATAAGATTAGAATAAAGAAAAAAATAACAATCAGACTCCCAAAAATGGTATAATATTGATTGAAAATTTAGACATGTAAATTTTAATTTTTTTAAAATAAAAATTTTAATTAATTTTTGTATAATAGATATTTAAAATAGTTTATCTCTATAAAATAATTTTTAATATTAGAAATACATTAATAGATTTTTTTTTAAATAATTTGACTCTTAAAAATATTTTTTTAAAAAGATTAGTCAAACACAATTTACTTATGAAAAACACTTTCCAAATAAATTAGCCAAACACAAATTATATTTTTCAAAATCACTTTTCTAAGAAGTCATTTTTAAAAAGTGCTTAAAAAAATAAGTTATTTTTAGCAGCAATGCCAAACAAGCTCTAAATTAATTATGCAGAGTTTGTTTAGGATTCTTACTTTGCATTACCAAAAATAGTAAATATCTCTTTCAACGCTATCTTCATCTTCATTAGTTTCATGCTCACCTTGAATACCATTGAAGCAACTCAATACATCGTTGAAGAAATTTGAGACAATCATTGGCATATATATATATGTAAATATAACACATTGTTTTCTTCTTCAGAATTTGATTTGTATAGAATAAAAAATACACCCCGTTTCAAACTAAGAAGAATTTTATGTTTTGTGTGACGAGTACTAACATCAATTTAATTATGTCTTTTTCGCAGCCTGATGAGGTAATGCATTGAATTGCATTCTCCATGACCTTTGAAGAAATTTGACAATAATCATGCCCTTTGTTGTTCCAAATGATGTTTTTGGCTAAATTATTGAAATGCTGAGAATGTTTGCAGATTCATATTCAAGGAAGAGAAATTTGACAGTTATCATTTAGTACTTTTATGGTATCCAAGAATTAAAAGCTTTTCTTACTGAATTTGGATTACCTTTTAAGTTACAATGTATGTATTCTTATGTTCTCTGAATACTCATATGAAATTTCCACCTTTCGGATAGAATTACATGCTTTGGTGTTCAGTTTTTTAACGACATATCTCCACCACCAATTCTTTTGAAAAGAAAAAGGCAACGAAGGAAAGAATCTCATTAAGATATTTAACAGATCTTCATTAATGTTTAGCGTGAAGAATGTACAGTTTCCTGGCCACAACTTTCATCTTCGTAGTAACAGAAGTTTTTTTAGAATTCAAGAGAAGATCAAAGTGTGACAAGCCATTCATCATTATGAAGGTGTAAAGTGAAATTCATTATGTGAGGCATGAGATTGCGGTAAATGAAATGTTGAAATTAGAGAGCCAAACAAGGGTGGAAGAAACACAGATTTTTGACAAGGGACAATTGAGCTTGCCTTTGACACAACTCTCTCAAGCAACTCTACTATTTATACATGCGTAATGACCTGGTCGGTCATTTTTGGTTTTTCCATGGAAATTACCATTTTTCCCCTTCCGATGTCGATCCCTAGTCATTTTTTATTGAGTTTGAAAAGTTTGTTTTGAACTCCGAGTTAAAAGTTGATATTTTTGGTATGTTTTAAGTTTGAAATGCTAAGTTGTTAAGAAATTGGTTTCAGTGTCTTTTGGAGGTTTGAGTGTCGGAATGGGATTTCGTCGATCCCATTAGTCTCGAAATGTGAAATATCATCCGTGAGAGTTATCAATTTATGATTGCGAGTCTTTTTGAGGATTTGAGGTCTCAAATTGTGCAATTGTGGAAATTTAGCCTTTGGGTTGACTTTGTTCATAATTCGAAGTTTGGATACTCGCATTGAGATTTCAAGAGTTTCTTTGGATTCGGGGGATTATTTTAGGCCTTGGTGAGGTCTTGGTTGATTTTTGAGAGGTCCCGAGTTTGTTTTAGCCTCTCTTTTTTTGCGTGAGTTGGTTTCTTGTATTTTTTACGAATGTCGAGTCAAGTAAACCTCAAATTTATATTTTGACGGTTCCATTGAGTCCGGAACGTCAAGTATAATTGATTTACATATGTGGTTTGTGTGTACGGGGTTACGAACGAATCCCAAAGTTCCTTTCAATGTTTTGAGAGTTCGCAAAAATTTTCTATTGCCTGAATCTGGTGTCTCTTGCGATCGCGAGGAGGAGCTCGCTTTTGCGAGATGTTGTTCTCTTTCATGAAGGGTCAACTTCCCTTGACCTTCGCGGTCACGAAGGACCT
Organism: Solanum etuberosum; assembly: GCA_029582245.1. NCBI lineage: Eukaryota > Viridiplantae > Streptophyta > Magnoliopsida > Solanales > Solanaceae > Solanum > Solanum etuberosum. The sequence goes on from JAJONR010004296.1 coordinate 6,836, forward strand.
TTTTGCGATTGCGAGCTTCGTAGAAATGAAGGCTCGTTTGCTTTTGCGATGCCCGATATTTTAGCGGGATTCGCTTGTCGCTTGTGTGAAACCTGGGAGGGTTTTGTCCTTCAAATTACGGGGTTTAAGCCCCATATCAGTATTTCTGAACTTGAGGGACCTATGGTGGTGAATTTTGAAGGGATTTCTATGCTAGATTAGTTGGGTAAGTGCTTTTGATCCTAAACCTTCATTTTCCTTTGATTAATTATGAGTTTGAACATCAAAATATGAGGTTATGATTGGTAAATTATGACTTTTTCAAGAACTCAAGTTCTTAGCTAAAACAGAGTTTGTGAATTGATTTCAAGTCCTATTTCGAAATGATTTTCCCTAATGAGTTCCTAAATTCTTGAGTAATGTTTTCAAGTATTAAATTCCGGATTCAAATCTTAATTTTTGGAGTTGGGTATTTTGTTGATTGACCTGCCTTTCAAGGGAATTGTTGTGGGTGTTGTTGTTTCTGGAAAGTGATTGGTAATACTTGGTTGTGCATAGATTGTGTATCTTTGGAGGTGATTCAGAAGGGGAAGACTCAACTATTGGAGTGATTGTTGATAGATTTAAGGCTAGTGACTTCCTAAACCTTGTATTCTAGTTGAATTCGTATGTTTCCTTCGTTGATTGTATGTTGGGAGTAATGGGAATGAGGTGAAGGGTTTAAATTGTCCACTTGTTATATCTAAATGAATAAAGAGAGGTTAAAATGGAAAAGGCTATGTGATGAACATGATAATGTGAATGGCCTTATTGCGACCCTTGATGATTGACTGATGAAATGCTTGAAAGCATGATTGTGGACTTGAATTGTATGATTTGTTGTCTCTTCCATGTGGTGTGATATTGCTTGTACTCATTTATTGTGAACACCATGATGAGACATGTGATGAGTGTTATGATGTCGAGGTCTTTGTTGATGAGTGTTATTATGCCGAGGCCTTTGCCGGTGAGTATTTTTATGCGAGGTCTTTGCCGGCGAGTGTTATTATACTGATATCTTTGCCGGCGAGTATTGTTATTTCGAGGTATTTTCCGGTGAGTGGTATTATGTCGAGGTATTTACTGGCGAGTGTTATCATGTCGAGGTTTTTGCCGGCGAGTGTTATAAAGCCGATGGGAAATGATTCCGGCTATTGATGATCATTGTGACTTTATATAATTGATGCTTATGTGTGACTTACTTGTGGATTGTGATTGATGTACTTGTTATGTGTGACTGAACTACTTGTTATTGAGATTGACTTATTTAATTTGTTTGATTGGTGAATTATGAAGATTGAATTGTGAATATTAGGCACGTGAGCCGTGTATTGTAGAATTGCTAGGTTGGGCTGATTTCTGTGCAGGTTGTAGTTTGAAGAGTGTCGGTTGGAATGTAAGGGAGTGTTTGATTTCTAGCTAGTTGGTTTGTTTAGTACGTTGTTTGTTGGGTACCGTGTTGTTGGTACTCACCCTTTGCTTCTACACTTGTGTAGGTTCCGAGCCCGGACCCATGTGATCTCTTTCTCCTTCTCTTGATCTTGAGGCTCGTCAAGGACTTGAAGATGTAGCTGCTTGTCATTCGGCAGACCCTCTTTTTTTCTTTTCTTACACTTTGTTCTATTTGAGAAACAAAATTTGAGACTTGTAATTATTTCTTAATTCTTCACTTATGTATTTAGTGGCTTGTACATGTGATAACTAGATTTTGGGGGTTTTAATAGAAGAAGTTTTTTGCTTTATCTTGTTCTTGATTTTACTGTTTTCTGCTTTTGTTTCGTTTTCGTTGGGTTGAGGTTGACTTGTCTTGGTGGGAAAGACACGTGCCATCACGTCCATTTTTGGATCGTCACAACATGTGTTTCCTTAGACATAGTCATTATAGAAAAATTATATATTTTCAACCATGACTTTGTAAATTTTGGAGATCCTGTAACGTTTTTGCCTTTAGTGGTTATCTTTCTTGAATTATGTTGTACATTTTCTCAGCCATAATTACTGATTTATTTCTCAGTGTTCTTGAGAAATCCATGGAAACATTCCCCAAAAGATTTTATAAGTTGACAACCTGCAAGTACTTGGCCTCGAGAAAAATAATATTACTGATATGATTCCACAGTCTATTGGACAACTAAGGCAACTTAGTAAGTTACAACTTCACCAAAACAAATAATGTGCTTTTGGATGAAGATTTTGTTGCTTATTCAGGTGACTTTGGGCTGGAGATTTTTGCAAGTTCAATTTTTCTTTGTGGTAAAAAAAAAAGTGATAGCATTGACAAATTGAATGCCAAAGCAGATCCATTGTTCTTATAAGAGATATACTCGAATAGGTCATATCTATTCTCGTTCTTCGAAATGCAATTAGGACGAAATCTGCAGGTTGTAGGCATATAGCTGCAAACTACAACTTCTCTCCATCCAGATCCTTCCCCAACTTCCTCAAAAAAATTTGAAAACAAAACTAAATACAAAGAGCATGTCATATAGTTTAAACCTACAAAACAATTTTTGTACCGAAACTAGAGGCATATAGCAGACATCAAAGTACCAACTTTAAAATGAAACAAATTCTTCATATGATCAAGTTCCTTTACAAGTTATCAATATCCTAATTATATATCTGCATTAGAAACTCTCTATCTATGCATTCAATAATTATTTTATGAAACTTATTGCACCACTCCATTTTCAAGACTTTCATGAAGAGTAACTAACTTCAGGCGTATAAGAACATAGCCAATAATATAAATTAAACACTTCGAGTTCAAAATGCGATAATGAAGGTAAGTATAACTAAAAGAAAAACAAAGATATTTGAACAACTGATTATGTTATAAAACTATGCCTAGAATTATTTTCTATCAAAAAGAACAATTGAACTCTGCATAATTGTATCTCTAGGCATCTTTTATAATTCAAAATTTCAGAACTTCAAGCCGGAAAACTCATAGATTAATTAGAAACCTTGTTGATATGGATTCGAAGAAAATCTCGTTAAATCCTGAAAAAAGTTTATTCATGAAGTCATTTAGCAAATATACATGTGATATGATAATTTTAAAATACATATATATGCAGTAAATCAAACCCACCGTAAATGAGGTGGGATATGAATCACCATCATTATTTTATCCTTGAAATGATTCTGAATATGATGGAAATTTCTTTAAAAAGAAATGAATAAGAAAAAGAAGAATCTATTAGTTGAAAATAGCATAAAAATAAGTCTTAATCAAAATTGACATATATAATCTATTAAAAGGAAAAGTTTACCAGTGCAGGGTCTGCGTTAAGAAATGTGTCTATGCTTTTAGATTTCAGTTCAATATTTATGTTTGAACTGTACAATAGTCAAAATGATTGAAACATGTGAATTAGTTAATTAATATGCCTCAAAATTGTATTATCACGGAATTAAATTGACAATTTAAGACCAAATTATAAAATTACCTTACACTCTTGCCTTTTCTTTTTTTTTTTTGGGTAATTTTGATTTTCCTTGTTGGTTTATGAGAAGAGCTTCTTTTAACCTTTCGAGAACTCTAGATCACCTTTCATTCTCAAAGAACGAGGACGTCCTTTAGTAGCCACACATGGAGGGTCAAGTATGTCCCTGTTCACTTGAGTTCAAATTTGGATCTGACTCGTTAACTTGAATGTCACATACATTAACATTTTCATCCTCGTATGAAAGTTCATTAAGATCTTCACATAGTTGCAATATTTTTTATTTGAAAATTTATAGTGCTTCTTTGATCGAGTAGCTCGTTCGAAAAGCCCAAGAGAATGCATCATAATGTTATTAAACCATAAAGTGGAAGACGCTAAATCATTCACATGTAATCTTGGAACTGAAATATCATAAACATTTTCTTTGGTCATATACATTGTCCACTGATCCAATAGATAACATGGTGGAAGTGAATGAATCTGTTTCTTTATAAATACCATTAGCACATGCCCACATAAAATACCCATGAACTAAAACTTGTGACAAGAAAAAGTGGCATCTTTCTATACAAGATTCAATCTAACAATGTATGTTGGTGTCTGGCTTTGAAACAAATGCACTGTATAGATATGTATTCCATGTCGAATCTCAATTTTTTCTGAAATAATTTTTTTAAATTGAATCATTTCTTCTTGAAATATTTTTTTAGTATATAATTTGTAATTGCTTCATCCTCCATATGATATAAAGTTTTCAAGATAGCCTTTGAATATTTTATCGTATAATTCTTCTCCCTTGCTTTATCATACCTAGAATCAATAACTTTATCATAATGCATTACAAATACACTTATTGGTGTACTAGAGTTAAGATGATCCTTAAAATACTTTTCATACTTTCCTTTCTTTGAGTAGTTGACATTCCAGCATAAAAAGTAGTTCGCACATATGCTGGAATCCATTTCTCAGGAATTTTGTATATCTTATGCAACCAACTATGTTCTTTCAAATTGTATGTTTTCATTATATCAGTTCAAGCAGTTTCAAATTCCTTAGAAGTGGTTGTATAATGTAATCACGAAAATCGTGGTTTAAATATTCATAAATTTTCTTCTCAATGTGCCATATACAAATATTGTGTACACTATTTGGGAACACCTTTGCAAGTAAATTAGTTATTGCAGCATCTTAATCTGTGATTATAGTATGAGGGGCAAGACCAAACATTGCCTCTTGCCAAGTGTGAAGTAACCAACGAAAAGTTTCTTCAATTTCATCCCAAAGCAAGTACAACCAAATAAGACAGATTGATGATGGTTATTAACTCCGGTAAATGGGATAAAAGTCATCTTATATTTATTCGTCAAGTATGTAGGACCAAATAGGACAACATCTCCAAAATTCTTGTAAGATATCCTAGACCTGACATCAACCCAAAAGCAATTAGCTAAATGACCCTCGACATCCATTTGTATTGTATAGAAGAATCCTGGGCTACCAGATTAACGCTTTTGAAAATATTTCAACATCAATTGTGCATCTCCTTTCTCAAGACAGTCTTGCCTTTTAGTGCTCAAGTAATTTTGAATATCTCGTCTAGTCAGATTGAGATTATCTAGACCCCCAGCCTGAGTGATCAACATTGATGCAATTCACGACCCAGACCGTCGTAATTGGCACCCACACTAATCCTCCGGTGGGAGAACCATTACTACAATCCGACTAAGAAAAGTAACGAATACTAAGCATATTTAAAGAGACGGAAACATGTTTAAATGAATAAATAAATATGGAGTTCTCATAAACTCCGAAGGTCTAACAAACAACTATCGCGGAAATTTAACCCCTAGAACTGAAAGTCATTGTACCAAAACTCTGCTAACCAACATGTCTAAGAAAATGGGGTACAACCTCGAAATTAACATAAGCAAAGTCAAACTAAACAGTCTGAGTCCGAAAAAAATAGACTAAACAATGAAGGATACATGGCAGCCTGGAAGAACTGGCTCACCCTTGAATCCGGTTTCGATCAATGATCCCCTAGCTGAGATCTATCAGTAGCCGCCTGAAGATGCCATGTACTCAACAAAGAACGAGCAAGTGCAGTATCAGTACACAAACCACAGTGTACTGGTAAGATCACGCGGCCACTCCAGTAAGCGAAATACAAGCAAGCAATTACAACATAGTAAACTCACATATACAGAATGCATAACTCAGTTATTATTTTAGGAGCAACATACAATTTCCCATTATCAATGACAGATAAATATGAATGTAATAATCATAAGTGGTTCTCTCATGGAACCCACACCCAAACTTTTAGTATGTCGGAACATGACACCCGATCCAATGTATGTGTCGGAACGTGACACCCGGTCTAATATATGTGTCGGAACGTGACATCCGATCCAATGTATGTGTCGGAACGTGACACCCGATCCAATATGTGTCGAAACGTGACATCCGATCCAGTCAGCACAACCACAGTCACAATCACACCCATAATGAACAGTACCCATAGTCATACAATTAAGTAATAGGTTCATGGCATGCAATTGTTCACACATAATCATTTACTTAGATTTGATTAACTTTCCCCATACATATACATGCACGCATACAATGAAACAATTAACCGACATATATCACATAACACGAAATCAAACCATCACCTACCTCGAAACCAAGTTTGAATCCTCCTAAGACACTTGAGCCTTCCCTTTCCGGATTCTTTCAGCTTGTTCTTGGTCTAAAATAGTTAAATAATGCAAGAATCAATAAACAAGGCCTATTTTACCCGGATAATAATCAAACTATCAATCCAAGGCCAAACCTAAGATTCTACTGTTCAATTAGGGCTTTTCCCACCATTAAGTTCAGGCCAAAACCCTCCCCAAACAATTATTACCCAAGATTCTAAGTTCTAAGAATCCAAATACGGATTAGGCGAGTAATAATCTTACCTTTAGCGCTAGAATTCATGAAAAACTGTCAAGAACTGCCCTGGGTCGTCCCTTAGCTCGCAAGAACGAAGTTTTGCAGAAAAATAACGATTTTGGGGTTTTTCCCTGATTTAAGTCGCGACTACCCCACCCTGGCGGGCCCCAACCTGCCATAGCGGCCCCTCCCTGGCGGGGTTCATCCCGCCCCGGCGGCTTGCATGGAGGCCGAAGCTCGGAATTTGAGTTCCAAACTCCCATTTCGCAACACACCTTCAACCCTTGACGTTCAAAAACTACCTTTTCACGCAAAGATCAGTTTCAGGAGTTCTACTAGCCCGAATTCGATTCCGTAAAGCCGTACAAGATCCTTAACGTCTTGGCTATCCACTCATGTGATCAAATTCATAATTTAACCCCCATTCATTACCAGATTTCCCTAGAACTCACCTGACTCAGATTTCGTCCAAGTCTGAACAAGGCTAGAAATTTCCAAGTCACTACTCAAAAGTTTTCTGTCCCAAATTCCTTCCCCATTGGCTTTTCCATAACGACGGGAACAAGTCATTACAATAGATACAAATTTACCCATCACTCGTCCCCGAGTGATAAACTAGGAGAACTGGCTAAGGCAAGAGTAGAGTAGTACCTGAATAGTCAAATGACTGGGGATACTTGTCTCGCATGTCCTTCTCGGTTTCCCTAGTAATTTCCTCAACCGGATAATGCTTCCATTGAACTTTCATGGACTTCATCTCCTTGGTCCTTAGCTTCCGGACATCGCGATCAAGAATCGCAACCGGTTCCTCCTCATACTAAAGGTCTTTGTTTAACACAACGGAGTCCCACTTTATGATGTAATCTCTGTCCCCATGACTTCTTCAACATGTACACATGGAACACTAGATGGACTCTAGATAGGCTAGGTGGTAAAGCCAACCTAGAAGCCACTGGCCCTACACAGTCAAGAATCTCAAATGGCCTGATGTATCGAGGACTAAGCTTGCCCTTCTTGTCGAAACTCATCACCCCCTTTATGGGTGACACTTTTAGAAGAACTTGCTCACCAGTCTGAAACATCATGTCCCTTACCTTACGGTCTGCATACTTTTTCTGTCGACTCTGGACTACTAGAAGCTTAGCTTGGATGCTTCTCACCTTATCCTGAGCATCTTTCAACAAATCAACCCCCAAAGGTTTCACATCTCCAGAATCAAACTAACCAATTGAATACCTACACATCCACCCATACAATGCCTCAACTGAAGTCATCTCAATACTCGAGTGATAAATATTGTTGTATGTAAACTTAACTAACAACAAAAGCTATTTCCAATAACCACCCAAGTTGATCGTACACACGTCTGCAACATGTTATCAAGGACCTTAACACAATCATCAGGACGAATCATTTCCCACATAACCATGATAAAATCCTAAATCAATACTCGCTACAATTAGAGGTGAACCTGAACCAACCAACACACACTCATAATACCCAAACAATCATAGTTCTTACCAATATCTCCATCTCACAACATAAATTTCCATGAGCTTAAGTTATAAAAAAAATTGATCTTTAGACATCAGATACTCATCGAGGGATATGTCCAAGCATACAAACCCTCTAACAACACTATCGAAATGCTAGATTAGTAATTGTGATTGTAGATTACCCTTAAGAACAGTAGAATTGGACCCAATGATCCCCACATTCAACAACACATAATCGATACACCTGACCCACCACTAGGGATCCACCCACAAAAGTAAAAATACACGTGAGCATAGCTAGTGAATCATACTCACAACCATGTAAAAAATGAAATAGATGGTCACATAAGAATTTACGGAATAAAGATTGAATAACACTAACGGTTTTTCCTCTGAAGAGTCGATACCAGCCATTTCCATTCAGTTGACTCCCCATACTCTTCACATCATTCCACTGAAGACCACACTTTCAATACTAACAACCATCATAAACACTCCGACCATTTACCTTACTCTAAACCAACAGTTTTAAATGAAAACCTTTCTTAGGTACTTTAACAATCAACAGTAATAAACTTTACGACTCAACCCGGGTGTAAATCCTTTCAAATGCTCAATACCTGATACAATTGATAATTTCTCACCTTACAAATTTAAACCTTGGCAAAATATATCACCACAAATGTAGACTTACAATAAAAAATCTGAATTATAAATTCAACCGTATAACACAATCCCCTTATCTATCAACATTAGCTTATACCTTGAAGATTTTTATGAATTCATGGATCTTCGCTTATCATTGATCGCCTCTCCATCAATCTTACAATATCTTTCGCTAAAAAATCAATCGTACTCATTACTAAACTCAAAAAAAAAAACAAAGCACGTATCATCAGACTCGAGCTAATGTCTGTACACTCATTTCTCAAGTATTTTTAATAGCTTTTAACCAATCTGATGGACCCGTGACACTATTACCATAGCCACAACAAAACGAATGAAATCACGTGTCTCTGAACCCAATTATCTACCCCTCTGAAGATACCTCTTTAGCCTTTGCAATCAAATAAAATATTCTTGCTCTCTCTTCTCTCTAAAGGTTGTACTACATCCCACTATTTTTTCTTCATTATGACTCTGGCTCTTTTAAATTCTAGTCGAGTGCTGTTCCACCATCTCTTAAAACTTTCCATACAACCACGTTACTCACCAAATATTAGAAAACCACAACCTTAGATACTCGCAGGTCGTAATTACTATACAAAATTTGCTTAACCAACAATCTTATTATATAGTTGCATCCCATCACAATCCATCACGAACTCTTATTACCATTATGCTCAGTTAGCCCTGGCTATCACTACGAAGTCAACCTTTTCATCGGCATGACACCTCAAACTCAGGTATACTCATCAAATTCAAAGGACTAGCCCAATTTTATACGCACTTTCTTACTAAAATCTTCAATTGCCTTCACCCAAGTATACATAATGAGACTTTCTTTATTCATAAGCTTGTCATTCCGGTATCAATCCACTTCTTTATGGCTTAAGATAAAATGACCAGTCCTCATACTACCGTTCTTCTTCTTAACAAACAAGACAGGAGCACCTCACGGGGAAGCACTAGGACGGATAAAACCTTTATCAAGAAGCTTCTGGATTTGAGCTTTAAGCTCTCTCAATTCTACCAGAGCCATGTGATAAAGAGGAATGGAGATGGGGCGAGTGCCAAGATCCAAGTCAATGCATAAATCTATATCTCTATCCGGAGGCATACCAGACAAATCGGTAGGAAACACTTCTTTGAATTCAGACACTACAGGAATAGACTCAATAGAGGGAGGCTCAACATCAACATCCCGAATATGAGCCAAATACGCCAAACACCTCTGCCCCACCAGTTTCCTAGCCCACACGAAAGATATGACCTTAGCAGGCTTAGGCTTGTACACCCCTTCCCACTCTAACCTTTCCCTACCTGGGATCTCTAGAGTTACCGACTTAGCATTACAATTAAGCATAGCATAATAGGGGGACAACCAAGTCATGCCAAAGATTATATCAAGTCAGTCATATTCAGAATAGCCAAATAAGCCCAAGTTTGGAAACCCATAAATAGGACAGGACAAGTACGATATACATGGGTGACTATGACTGACTCTCCAACTGGGTAAAAACATGGATGGGGGAATCAAGCACATCACAAACCGCATCAAATCCCAAGGCAAGCTGAACTGACACATATGAATAAGTAGAACCCGGATCAAACAAAATAGTAGCCATCCGGTCACAGACAAGAATAGTACATGTGATCACTGCATTAGACGCCTCAGCCTTGGTCTTGCCCGGAAAGGCATAAAACTGAACCCTGTCATCCTGACGGGCAACGTCCTTACTTGGCTGCATTGCTCCTCTACCTGCATTACCATTTCTCTGGCCTCCACGGCCTCGCTGATTCCTTTCTCGCCCAACTTGTGGACGTCATCTGCCATTATTACTACTGCCCATGGGTACCACTGCTCTGGTCTGCTGCGGCATGGGGTCAGACATGCACGGATGGGGACAATCTCTCCTCATATGTCCAGGTTCTCCACAATTGTAACACACTTAACCAAGTAAGTATCGCTACTATTGGAGTAGTCGTATCATGACCCTCTTTGATATACACTCAATCTAGGAAATCGTAGTAGAGATTCTAACCTCAATTGTCGCAACATAATTTTATCATTTACTAAGCAACCCATACATGTTATGACAAAAATACTAAATGCATTTACCAAAGTAATGGTGTTCATTATCTAGCCGTCCCTTACAAAAATTCTTGAATGTTGTCACCTTGGAAAAGTCTTCTGACTTCACCCCCTTCTACCTCCGTCACAAAATCAACCACTTCCTGAGAAGATTTTGCTGAAGCATCCCCTATAAGCTTGAATCTGTAAATCTGACCTTAATCCCTTCACAAAGCGACGAATCTGCTCTTTTTGACTAAAGCAAAGTGGAGTACCATATTTGGATGAAACACAAAATTTGGCCTTATAGGCTGCAACAAATATAATATGTTGCTCTATTTTCAGGAACTCATCTCTCCTCCTATCCTTCAAAGTTCAGGGTATATACTTCTCTATAAAGAAAGCTATAAAATGTTTCCCAAGTCATGAGTAGTGCATTTACTAGTCGGCACTCAACATGAGACCACCACTACATTTTGGCATCTCCCTTGAACTGGTATATCATAAACTCAACACCAAATCACTCTACCTTATCCATCTTATGAAGCAGCTCATGACAATCAATAAGAAAATCATAAGAATCTTCAGATTCAGTACCCATGAAGAATGAAGGTTTCAACCTTAAGAACATAATAAAAAACCTCATGTTTGTCACTAGTCATTACATGCCCACATTAAATCGGGGGAACATGTTTATTTGGAGGGACGCATCCTCTCTTGCTAGTGTTGGTGTTACCACTTTTGTTGCTCTAGTTCTAACCATAAAGTGAAGGAGGAAAGATACCAATTTGTATCACCTAGATACCAATTGGATTCAAGTAATAGCACGAAAGAAGAAAAAAATGACTTTCTTAAAGTCCTATAGCTTCTCGAAGAAAAGTACAGACGTCTCCGTACCGTTCAACAAGACTCTACTAGACTCGTTTTGGTACAATGAGATCAACGAACCTAGGACTCTTATACAAACTTTGTCACGACCCAGACCGTCGTGATTGACACCCACACTAACCCTCCGGTGGGAGAACCATTACTACAACCTGACTAAGCAAAGTAACGAAAACTAAGCACATTTAAAGATACGGAAGCAGGTTTAACATCCGGTTTCGATCAATGATCCCCTAGCTGAGGTCTATTAGTAGCCGCCTGAAGATGCCATGTACTCAACAAAGAACGAGCAAGTGTAGTATCAGTACACAAACCACAGTGTACTGGTAGGATCACGCGGCCACTAACTAAGCGAAATACAAGAAAGCAATTACAACATAGTAAACCCACATATACAGAATGCATAACTCAGTTATCATTTTAGGAGCAACAAACAATTTCCCAATATCAATGACAGACATATATGAATGTAATAATCACAAGTGGTTCTCTCATGGAACCCACACCCAAACTGTTAGTATGTCGGAACGTGACACCCGATCCAATGTATGTGTCGAAACGTGACACTCGGTCCTATATGTGTGTCGGAACGTGACACCCGATCCAATATGTGTGTCGAAACGTGACACCCGATCCAATATGTATCGAAACGTGACACCCGATCCAGTCAGCACAACCACAGTCACAATCACACCCATAATGAACAGTACCCATAGTCATACAATCAAGTGATAGGTTCATGGCATACAATTGTTCACACATAATTCTTTCATTAGATTTGATTCACATTCCCCACTCACATACATGCACGCATACAATGAAGTAATTAACCGACATATATCACACAACAGGAAATCAAACCATCGCCTACCTCGCAACCAAGTTTGAATCCTCCTAAGACACTTGACCCTTCCCTTTCCGGATTCTTTTAGCTTGTTCTTGGTCTAAAATAGTTAAATAATGCAAGGATCAATAAACAAGGCCTATTTTACCCGGATAATAATCTAACTATCAATCCAAGGCACAACCCAAGATCCTTCTGTTCAATTAGGGCTTTTTCCACCATTAACTTCAGGTCAAAACCCTCCCTTAACGATCATTATCCAAGATTCTAAGTTCTAAGAATCGAATTACGGATTAGGGGAGTAATAATCTTACCTTTAGCGCTAGAATTTGTGGAAAACTGTCAAGAACTGCCTTGGGTCGTCCCTTAGCTTGCAAGAACGGAGTTTTGCAGAAAATAACGATTTTGGGTCTTTCCCTGATTTAAGTCGAGACTGCCCCGCCCTGGCGGGGTTAATCCCTCCCCAGCGGCTTGCACGGAGGAAGAAGCTCAGAATTTGAGTTCCAAGCTCCCATTTCGCAACACATCTTCAACCCTTGACGTTCAAAAACTACTCTTTCACACCAAGATTAGTTTCGGGAGTTCTACTCGCCCGAATTCAATTCTGTAAAGCCGTACAGACTCCTTAACGTCTTGGCTATCCACTCATGTGATCAAATCATAATTTAACCCCCTATTCATTATCAGATTTCCCTAGACCTCACCTGACTCAGATTTCGTCCAAGTCTGGACTAGGCTAGAATTTTCAAGTCACTACTCACAAGTTTTCTGGCCCAAATTTCTTCCCTATGGGCTTTTCCATAACGACGGGAACAGGTCGTTACACAAATACTAGAATTATCTAAAAGATCAATAAATTTCTTCCGATCCTTTTATTTTTTTCTTTTTTATCGCAATAATTTTTGGCTAGGGAGAGAAGCAAGTCCATGAATTTGAGACAAGCCTAGCTATAATCCACTTTCCTTCTTTCTTTGAGAAATATATCATCACTTTACACCCTTTTATAGTCTCATCTCGTTGCTTATTACTCTCAAGGCTTTTCTTTGAGCGAAATCCTTCTTTTGGATAAACAAACTCTTGACCAATTATTGATTTATCTTTTCTTGATCTACTAATATGACTTTTACGCACACTAAAACCATTACGATGAGCATAATCAAGATAAAATTTAAATCCAATATCAACTCTTTGAAAATTCATATCAATGTAGGGCTCTCTCAATTCTTCATTACCTATTTGAGGAGTAATTAAAGGTACAATTGCATTCATGTTGGTTTCTATTTCTTCTAAGGAACCTTCAGTCCCTTCTGCATTTTGCTCTTCTAAATTAGAGGTTTCAAGAGTGTTCTGCAATACAATTATTAGATGTTAGAGTAATATGATTTTTCTTCATCACAGATAACATAAAGTTTTTCGTACATTAAAACAAGACACCTTTTCATGTGGTGAAGAAAAACTTAATAAATTGCGAGTCATTTTTTAATCTTAAACATGCCATCATTTTTAGAAGAAAACAACAATGTTGATGTTGTTACAGATTATAATGGTGTTATCAAGCCACAAAAGTTAGTTCCATGTTTCAAACACTTGTTGTCTAGGATGGAGCTTTCTTGATAGACAACATGGAAGCTACTGACATCACGAAAGATGATTTGAAAGGGGGTGTTTTTTTTTATTTTAGAAAAATCAAATTTTGAAGAAGTAAACAACGATGTGTTATATATATATATATATATATATATATATTATTTATTTTTGGTGCCGATGATTGTCTCAAATTTCTTCAACGATGTATGTGAGTTGCTTTAATGATGTTCAAGGCTAGCGTGAAACTAATGAAGATAAAGACGAGGTTGACAGAGATATTTACTATTTATGGTAAGGCAAAGTAAGAATCCTACACAAAATCTGCATAATTAATATAGAGTCCAACTTACATATAATATCTTTTTTTATCATTTTTATTTAAATAATAAGTAATATATGATAATATTTATTATTTAATTAAAAAATAGCCGACCATGTAGTTTTTGTGTCCACCCTTGGTGGATACTAGTTAATCTCATATAAAAATATAGATCTCTTATAAAAAGGCCATAAAATTAATTTTCAAAAAGAGAGAAATATTGAAATCACTCCTGAACTTGGTACAAATTACTAGTTTGTCTCCGAACTATTGACAGTCTTAAAAACACCCTTCTACTTAAAAAAAATGAATTCAAATACACCCTCGATCTACCACATATTATAGAAAGTGGTCTCAAACTCTTATAGGAGCATGTGACTATTAAGAAAAACCCGAGAAAAATATTGAAAACACCCCAAAATTTGATGTGAATTATTAATTTCGTTATGTTGGTTGATCAAAATATCTTTCAAATGTTGAACTACATTTATACTCTTCATAATTCATGTTAAATAAGAATAAAATTATAATCACCCAATCATATTGTCTAGAATCCTAGGATATATATACTTTGATTTTAGACAACTGTAGTGGATGAAGGATAAAGAAAAGTCAGAAAGAATATTGATTAATATAGTAATATTGTTTAAAATAATCAAATCCTTTTTTTGGTTTATGAAGTGCACAACTTAATTGTCATTTATTATATTGAGTAATTGAAACAGAAAATATTGTGCTGGCACGTTCATAGAACTTAATATTATTAAAAGTGGGAAGGTTCAAAGTTAAAAGTTGAATTATGATTTTATCCGTGCTATAAATTAAAATATTATAAGACATTTAAAAGTTATATTATGATTTTACCTCTACTATAAATTAAAATGTTATAAAATATTTAAATATTTAAATATTAAATTGTATCAGTTTAACTAAAATGTTAATAACTTATGATTTCAACTTTTCCTTTTCCTCTCCCCGCAATTTTTTCTGTAACTCTTCTAAAAAAAAATATAATTTACGTGGATAAAGTATTATTCTTTATGATAAATAAATAAATTTAATAATTTAAAAAGGGTGCAAATATGCAAGGAGAGACACACATTCAAAATTCCTCTTGATTATCATTCGAGAATGATTCTAGCTTCACTAATTTAAATTCATTTATGCTTAATTACATGATAAGAACTTAAAGCAGCTCAAATTCTTTCTCGTGCGATCACTAATTCATCGTCTTGTGCATGTACCCGTTTTACATTATTTGTTAGCTTTAATTTTTTTTTTCCTATTCTTCATTTATTTATTATTATTTCTTTATTTGCTTTATATATATTTACACAATTTTAAAACTCATAAAGTCTTTCAAAATGAGTTTAAAAGTCTAAAATGTTCATTAATTAAAGGGATGCAAGCTAAGGGGTGGAGTCAATGTATTCATCTTGATCAGTGCCATTGTTTTCCTTAGTAGGAGATGATGCAATATGCCAATGAGCAAGGTTGAGCACTTGTTCTTTGATTTGCTCAACATTGTCATTCATGCTTTTGTACTCAACAATTCGTTTTTACTGACACTCTACTAATGCTTGTATAAATTTTGCTATTTGCTCTAACATAGCAATTATCTAAACATTGTCAAATGTCTCGGCTTGACGTGATGATCCAATACCTTCTAGACCTGATTGGAGTCATCGTACATTGTTCTGAGAGCCCAAACCATAGATTATGCCCTTCTGTGTCCCCCTACTACTTTTTCAGTCCAAATTTGAGTGGACTCTTTAGGCGTGATCTAAAACGAATCACCCATATTCTCATACACGTGCCCCTGATAATCACCCTACATATTAAAAATTAATAAAAATTATCGGTATATATATATATATATATATATATATATATATATAACTTACATAAGATCGTTCGACCCTTTCTTAAAACAACACATCTGAATCCGACTCATTCAACTTCTTCTTCACATGAGTCCTCTTGAAAACCTCTAGTTCATAGGGAGTGAACCCCAATTCTTTTTCCTATAAATAAAAATAAAATTTTAGACGATAATAATAAAATAATATTTAATCAAATAATTATTTATTTAAGAGTTTGAATTAGAAATTACCATGTGTTTTGTAATTTTTTCAACTCTCTTTGCATCTCCGGTGTGCAACCAGCCACCCTTAAAACTGCTTCTAGCATTTTTGGGTTGTTCGGACAAAACCTTTAATTCGTCCGTGTTCCAATACTGAAGAAATCCCTCAAAAACATAAGGCAACATCCAATTCTTAGGTTTAGCATCATCTCAGGCTATCTTTAGCCATCTAGAGATTCTCGCGGATGCCTTTGTCACGATCCAGTGGTACCCCATAGATGTAACATGGCGTATAGAACTCCGAAGGACTCCATGCAAGCCACTTAGCTCTCATAACATAAGAAATAGAACAACAAGAGTAAAACAATAGTCCAAGTCTAAATCATTTTATAAAAGTAAAGCGGAAGCCTAAACACATGTCTCATCATAGCCATCTAATACAATCGAAGGAAATTGGGCCTAGCCCATACATCATGTTCAAAAAACAAAATACAAGAAAGAAACTAGGAAGACAAAACTCCGTCCTCGAAGCATGAGGACTCACCAAAGCTCGGAAATATCTCAAGTTAACCTCTAGCGACGAAAACCCAAAACCTGACTGTCGGACCCTACATTTGGGAAAAATGTAGGCAAGAGTATGCGTTAGTACAAAACAATGTACCAAGTATGATAGCTATGCATAAAACATTTAAAACATGCTAAAAGGGACATTTCATTTCATGACATGCAATTTACCAAGCTAAACATGATATAAAAGAGTTATAAAACATAAGTCATAAATCATGGTCAATGCAAGCTAACTTCATCTTTACAAGCTTTGAACTCATGTGAGCTACTTCTTGAAGTAACCTTAGTTCATTATTACTTGTGGGTAAATTAGCCTTAACTGACATGAGGCCATGTGAGCTATAACATGATCACCCCGGTGTCTCCCACGCCGAAAAGGGTTGTTCTACTTGCCTAAGGTAGAACCATGAACATCTAGCTTAAGTGGATCCACTAGCTAATCAACCTATGGGGGCACATAGTTTATGGGATAAGGAGATTACTACTAGAAACCCGACCTCTACTAACGGGAGAGCTTCCATCTCATGAGATCACTTTGGAAACCCGACCTCTACTAACGGGAGAGCTTCCATCTCACTTTCAATATCCACTCGGTGCTAAGCATAAATTCCCACGAAATAGTCATTTCTTACTTTGACTTCATTTCTCATGAAAAGGTGCCCTTGGACAACCAATCCAAGCTAGTTAATTAGGATAGCTCTTACTCTTGATTCATTTGGGTGAGAAAGCCTTTCAACCTAAGAACCCTTTCTATGTGAGAAAACCTTTCACATCATGCTAGTATGTGTTTTAGTGAGAATGTCCTTTTACAACACAACATAATCATCATTGGTACTTTACTCTCAAAGAACCCTTAAAACATTTGCATAAATCTCATACACAATGCATAAGTCCATAATTTACCTCTTGAGGTCAAACCCACTTTCAATCATAAACTCTTAGAAAAAATGGATTAGATATGGATTTCATCATAAATACATGTAAAACTAGTAATATATATTCAATTTCATGAAACTCTTCCTTGAAGATCATAATCCATCAACATATAGTTCATAACTTAAAAACATAGGGATCACATAGGTTCATAGGGGAATTCATCATAAAAGCATTGAAATTCATCAATTCATGCATATAAGATCATAATTAACTCATTTAAATCAATAATGAATGGAACCCATGCTAATTGAAGAAACCCTAACTCAATTGGGGAATTCTACCATTTGAAATAGAGGAATTTGGGAACTCCATGGATGAAGAGAATCCATGGATGAAAACTATCATACCTTGAGTCCAAATGCTAGCCTTCAATGTAGGAATTTGAACCTTAGCTTGAAACCCTGGGTGAATCCTTCTTCTTCTTCTTTTTCAAGTTCTAGAGAGAGAAATATTTGGAGAGGAATTGGTTTCTTTTGGGAATTTGGAAGAATGGCGTAAATGGGGTCAATTTGGGGTTAAAAGGGTTTATATAGGGGTTCTAAATATAGGCAAAACGACATAGTATAGGAATTAGTTAATTAGGAAAAGACCCAACTAACCCTTGAAAATAACTGCCAACAGTGAACCACGAGACCCCCACCGACGGACCATGGATGGACCTACGGTCCGTCCGGCACACCCGTGGATGGTGGTCTGGGACTATGTTTTTGGGGCTTCGAACCACGGGCCCCTTCCACGGACCGTTGTCTGACCAACGGTCCGTTGGTCAGGCCGTGGATTCTTCGCTCCTAGACCAGTGGTTGGCAGGCCAACCACGGACCACACCTACTGTCACGACCTAGACCGTCATGATTGGCACCCACACTAACCCTCCAGTGGAAGAACCATTACTATAACCCAAACAAGCAACTTAACAAAAAATCTAAGCATTTAAAGATATGGAAGCATGTTTAAATGTCTAAATGAAAATGGAGTCTCCATAAACTCCGAAAGTTTGACGAAACAATTACCAAAACATTGCGGAAACAACCTCTAAAACCTGAAAGTCAATGTACCAAAACTCTACTAAACACAAGTCTAAGAACAACGGTTAAAACCCCGAAACTAAACAAGCAAATGTCCAAAGTACTAGTCTAAGTCCGAGGAAAATGGACTAAACAAAATGAGAACTCATGGCAGCCTGGAAGAACTGGGCCACCCTTGAATTCAGTCTCGATCAGTGATCTCCTAAATGAGGTCTGTCAGTAGCCGCCTGAAGATGCCCTGTACTCAACAAAGAAAGAGCAAGTGCAGTATCAGTACACAACCACAGTGTACTGGTAGGATCACGCGGCTACTCCCAGTAAGCAAAACATATACCAACAATCACAACACAGTAAACACACACATATACAAAATATAAATAT
Source organism: Solanum etuberosum (assembly GCA_029582245.1). Lineage (NCBI taxonomy): Eukaryota > Viridiplantae > Streptophyta > Magnoliopsida > Solanales > Solanaceae > Solanum > Solanum etuberosum. Next base: position 26,103 of record JAJONR010004296.1, read on the forward strand.
AAACCAGTTATCATTTCAGGAGCAATGTATAATCCCACATTCTCAATAACAAGTAGATACAAAAGTACAATAGTCCTCTCAAGAAACCCACACCCAAACTGTTAGTGTGCCAGAACGTGACACCCAATCCCAATTAGTGTGTCGAAACGTGACACCCGGTCCAATGTATGTGTCGGAACGTGATACCCGATCCAATGTATGTGTCAAAACATGATACCCGATACAATCAACACAACCACAATCACATTCACAATCATAATGTACATACTCATAAACATACAATCAAGTGTTGATTCATGGCATACAATCGTTCATTTATACTCATTTCATTAAGTTTGTTCAATAGTGACTCATTCACATAGATTCATGCATTACAATGAAGAAATTACCGACATGTAACATGCAACTATGAAATAAACCATCACTACCTCGAAATCAAGCTTGAATCCTCCTAAAACACGTTATCCTTCCCTTTCCGGATTCTTTCTGCTTGTTATAGGTCTACAAATAAGTAATATAACGCAATGATCAATAAATTAAGGTCTAATTATCCAGATTATAACAAACCCAACAACCCAAGACCAAACCCATGATCCTAAGGTGCAACTAGGGCTTTTTTCCACCAACTTCAGGCCAAAACCCTCTCCTAACGATAATTACCCATGAATCTAAGTTCTACGAATCTAAAGACGGATAGGGGAGTAAAATCCTTACCTTTAGCACCAAAAGTCGTGGAAAACTGTCAAGGACTCGTCCTGGGTCGTCTTCTAACTCTTAAGAACAAAGTTTGCAGAAAAATAACAAAATTGGGGTTTTTCCCCGACTCAAGTCACGACTGGCCCGCTATAGCGGACCTTATCCCACCACAGCAGCCCCGCCCTGGCGGGATTAATCCCGCCCTAGCGGCTTACACTGAGACAGAAGCTCAGAATTTGAGTTCCAAGTCTCTATTTCACAACACACCTTCAACCTTTGACGTTCAAAAACTACCCTTTCACGCCCAGATCAGTTTCGAGAGTTCTACTCACCGAATTTGGTTCCGTAAAGTCGTACAGGTTCTTTAACGTCTTCGCTATCTACTCATGTGATCAAATTCATAATTAGATCCCCCATTCATTACCAGATTTCCTGGACTCACCTGACTCAGATTTCGTCCAAATCTGGACTAGGGTAGGAATTCCCAAGTCACTACCCAAAAGTTTTTCTGGCCCAATTCTTTCCCCATTGGCTTTTCTATAACGACGGAAACGGATCATTACAATAGATACCAATTTACCCATCACTCATCCCCGGGTGATAAACTAGGAAAAACTGGCTAAAGTAAGGGTAGAGTAGTACCTGGATCGTTGAACAATTGGGGATACTTGTCCCGCATGTCCTTCCCGGTTTCCCAAGTAGCTTCCTCAATTGGACGATGCTTCCATTGAACTTTCACGGACTTAATCTCTTTGCTCCTCAGCTTCCGGACATCACGATCAAGTTTTTCAACCAGTTCCTCCTCATCCTGAAGGTCCTTGTCTAACAACACTAAATCCCACTTTATGATGTAATCTCCGCCGCCTTGATACTTCTTCAACATGGACACATCGAACACTGGATGGACTCCAGAAAGGCTAGGTGGTAAAGCCAACCTATAAGCCACTGGCCCTACGTAGTTTAGAACCTTAAATGGACCGATGTATCTAGGACTAAGCTTGCCCTTCTTACCGAATCTCATCACCCCCTTCATGGGTGATACCTTTAGAAGAACTTGTTCACCATCCTGAAATGCCATGTCCCTTACCTTACGGTCCGCATACTTCTTCTGTCGACTCTGGGCTGCTAGAAGCTTAGCTTTGATGCTTCTTACCTTATCTTGATCAGCCTTCACCAAATCAATCCCCAAAGGTTTCACATCTCCAGCCTCAAACCATCCTATGGGTGATATACATCTCCCATAAAATGCCTCGAATGGTGCCATGTCAATACTGGAGTGGTAGTTGTTATTATAAGAGAACTCACACAACGGTAGGAACTTATCCCATTGCCCTCCAAAGTCAATCACACATGTTATCAACATGTCCTCTAACACTTTGATCGTTCTCTCTGACTGCCCGTCCGTCTGTGGATGGAAAGCTGTGCTAAAAGTGACTTGAGTGCCAAACTCCTCATGCAAATTTCCCTAAAATTTGGAAGTTAACTGTGTACCACGGTCCGAGATAATAGAAAGGGGCACTCCATGCAACCTTACTATCTCCTTCACATAAACCTTAGTCAACTGCTGCGCATTATAGTCTATTCTGACTGGAAAGAAGTGGGCTGACTTAGTCAATCTGTCAACTACTACCCAAATGGAATCAAACTTCCCCAAGGTCTTGGGGAGACCAACCACGAAATCCATAGCTATCCTTTCCCACTTCCATTCCAGAATTGGCATTCGCTGAAGCAAACCTGCAGGCCTTTGGTGTTCATATTTTACCTGTTGACAGTTTTGGCATTTAGCCACAAACTCAGCTATGTCTTTCTTCATGCCAGGCCACCAATAAAGTCATTTCAAGTCTCGGTACATCTTTGTCACACCCGGATGAATGGAATACCACAAACCATGGGATTCTGTCAACATTTTCTAAATTAAGTCATCCACTCGGGGAACACATATTCTCTCCTTAAAATTAAGCACACCTTCCGCATCAAGAACCATATATTGTGCCTTACTAGACACTGTCTTCTTTCTAAGCTCATTCAAATTCTCATCCTCAAACTATTTCGCCTTGATCTCCTCAATGAACGTGGGTCTAACCTCAATGCTAGCTAACACCCCACCTTCCTCTGAGATTCCCAAGTACATGAACTTAGACTCCAAGGTTTGAATCTCCTTGGCCAAAGGTCTCTTGGATACGCCCAAGCAAGCTAGACTACCCATACTCACCGTCTTCCGGCTTAATGCGTCTGCCACCACGTTAGCCTTACCCGGATGATACTGGATGGTAACATCATAGTCCTTGAGTAAATCCATCCATCTTCGCTGTCTTAGAATTAGGTCCTTTTGAGTGAATACATGTTGTAGGCTACGGTGGTCAGTAAACACCTCACACTTGACACCATAAAGGTAATGCCGCCAGATCTTAAGAGCAAATACTACCGCTGCCAACTCCAAATCATGCGTCGGGTAATTTCGCTCATGCATCTTCAACTGCCGCGATGCATAAGCTATGACATTCTTATCCTACATCAACACAGCACCCAAGCCCGAATGTGAAGCATCACAATAAACAATGAAATCTTTACCTTCCACCGGTAGTGCCAAAATAGGTGTTGTGGTTAAAAGAGTCTTGAGCTTTTGAAAGCTCTCTTCACATTTGTCAGTCCACACGAAAGGTACCTCCTTTTTGGCCAGCCTCATCAAATGCGTGGCGATAGAAGCAAAATTCTTTACAAACCGGCGATAGTAGCTCGCGAGCACCACAAAACTCTTAATTTCAATCACAGAACTAGGCCGGACCCAATTCCTGACTGCCTCAATCTTTTTGGGGATCTACCATTACCCCTTCCCTTGAAACCACATGCCCCAAAAAGGAAACTGAAGTCAACCAAAACTCGCCCTTGGAATATTTAGCATACAACTTTTGTCTCCCAAGGACACCCAAAACTATACGAAGATTGTCAGCATGCTCTTCCTCACTTTTTGAATAAACCAATATGTCATCAATAAAAATAATAACAAACGAATCCAGAGATGGTTTGAACACTCCGTTCATCAAACTCATGAAAGATGCAGGCGAGCTTTTCAAACCAAACGACATCACTAGAAACTCATAGTGCCCATAGCGGGTCCTAAATGCTGTTTTGGGTTCATCCTCATGCCTAATCTTTAACTAATGGTAACCAGACCTTAGATCAATCTTAGAGAAAACTGACGCACCATGCAACTGGTCAAAAAGATCATCTATCTGAGGCAACAAATACTTATTTCGAATGGTAAACCTATTCAACTATCGGTAGTCTATGCACATCTTCATACTACCATCCTTTTTCTTAACAAATAAGAAAGGAGCACCCCACGGGGAAACACTAGGACGAATGAACCCTTTATCAAAATGCTCTTAGATTTGAGCCTTAAGCTCTATCAATTCTACCGAAGCCATGCGATACGGAGGGATGGAAATAGGGCGAGTACCAGGTTCCAAGTCAATGTAGAAATCTATATCTCTATCCGGAGGCATACCAGACAAATCGGTAGGAAACACTTCTCTAAATTCAGACACCACAGGAATAGACTCAATAGAGGGAGACTCGACCTCAATATCTCGAATATGAGCAAAATATTGCAAACAACCGTGCCCCACCAGTTTCCTAGCCCGAATGGAGGATATGACCTTAGCTGGCTTAGGCTTGTACACCCCTTCCCACTCCAACTTTTCCCTACCAGGGATCTCTAGCGTCACAGACTTAGTATTACAATTAAGCACATCATAATAGGGGGAAAACCAAGTCATACCTAAGATTATATCGAAGTCAGTCATATCCAAAATAACCAAATCATCCCAAGTCTGAAAACCCATAAACAAGATAAGACAAGCCTGATAGACATGGGTGACTATGACAGACTCTCCAATTGGGGTAGAAACATGGATGGGGGTAGAAACATGGATGGGGGCATCAAGTACATCACAAACCATATAAAATACCAAGGCAAACTGAACTGACACATATGAATAAGTGGAACCAGGATCAAACAAAATAGTAGCCATCCGGTCACAGACAAAAATGGTACTTGTAATCAATGCGTCAGAAAACTTTGCCTCGCTCTTGCCTGTAAAGGCATAACACTGAGCCCTGCCATCTTGATGGGCGACCTCTTTGCCTGGCTGCAGTGCTCCTCTACCTGCATTACCATTTCCTCGGCCTCCACGGCCTCGCTGATTTCCTCCTCGCCCACCTTGTGGACGCCCTCTACCATTATTACCATTGCTCGTGGGTACCACTGCTCTAGTTTGCTGCTGCGCGGGGTCAAATGTGCACGGGGTCAAACATACGCGGGTGGGGACAATCTCTCCTCATATGCCTAGGTTTTCAACAATTATAACAAGTGTGATCAAAAGACGGCTTGCTGCCCGCCGAAGGTGCGGCTCCCTGGCTATCCTGAATAAAATTCTGATGTGGAGTCCCCGAGTGACTACCTGTAGAAGCGGGCAAGGCTGACTGAATAGGCCGGGCTGTAAGTGTCGGCCTACCTGAAACTCTGGAGTAGGAACCATGGAAGTTACATGTGCTCTTGGGCTTCTTAGCCAAAGCCTTGACCTGCCCATCATGTCGAACTCCTTCCACTTTCTTCACAAAATCTGTCACCTTATTAAAACTTTTCCCTGCAGAGGTCATGTGAACAGACAATACATGTAACTCGGAGTTCAGTCCCTTGACGAATAGATGAAACCTCTCCTCCTTAGTAGTCACCAATTGTGTACCATATCTAGACAAAGCATGAAACTTAGCCTCATTAGCAGCTACAGACATACCAGCCTGCTCCAACGCCATGAACTCATCCTTCTTGCAATCCCTCAAAGTCCGGGGCATATACTTTTCCAGAAACAAGGCATGGAACTGCGTCTAAGTGAGTGGGGGAAAAACTGACGATCTGCATTCCACATAGGCCCTCCACCACTTCTTAGCCTCACCTTGAAGCTAAAAGGTCACGAACTCCACCCCATGTTGATGTACAATACCCAACTTATGAAGCCTCTCATAACAATCCAGAATGAACTCATAGGCGTCCTCACTCTCAGAACCATGGAACACATGCGACTTCAACTTCAGAAACTTAGTCAACATCTCATGCTCATTACCACTGATCATCAGACCCAACAAAGGACGGAAAAAGGCATCAGTGCCTAATGCTCAATCTACCATGGGAATAGTAGTAGTAACGGGGGGGTTGGTCAGAGGTTGAGTAGCTTGCACTGCTGGAAGGATTCCAGGACCGACCAACTGCTTCAGAAAAGACATGATCTGCTGAGCTAACACTGGGTCTAAGGGAGGAACGCCGGTATTCCTAGCCGATGCATCCTCTTCTTGTCCAACATCCCCCTCGTCCTCAATCTCCACATTCTCTTCTACCTCTTCTTGTGGTGCAGGAGGGGCCTCTTCCCTTGGAAAATTCTCAGCTAGGGCTCTACCCCTAGTGGGTGCCACTCTTCCTCTTCCCCTGCCCCTTGCTCTTCCCCTACCCCTACCTCGACCACGGCCTCTGGCTGCGGACTCCTCTGCTGGCTCATTGACGGGAGTGGCGGGCCTGACACCGTTGAATCTAGTGTTAACCATCTGCGGACAGAAGAGTGAAGGAGATTAGATACCAATTTGGATCACCAGATACCAATTGGAATCAAGTTATAGCACGAAAGGAGACAAGAGAAAACAGAGAGATTTCCTAAAGTCCTATAGCCTCTCGAAGAAAAGTACAGACATCTCCGTACCATTCCGTAAAACTCTACTTGACTCGTTATGGTACACTGAGATCAACGAATCTAGGGCTCTGATACAAACTTTGTCACGACTCAGACCATCGTGATTGGCACCCACACTAACCCTCTGGTGGGAGAACCATTACTATAACCCAACCAAGCAACTTAACAAAAATCTAAGCATTTAAAAATACGGAAGCAGATTTAAATGTCAAAATGAAAATGGAGTCCCCATAAGCTGCGAAAGTTTGACAAAACAATTACCAAAATATTGCGGAAACAACCCATAGAACCTGAAAGTCAATGTACCAAAACTCTACTAAGGACAAGTCTAAGAACAAGGGGTACAACCCCGAAACTAAACAAGTGAATGTCCAAAGTACTAGTCTAAGTCCAAAAAAAATGGACTAAACAAAATAAGAACTCGGGGCAGCCTGGAAGAACTGGCTCACCCTTGAATTCGGTCTCGATGAGTGATCTCCTAAATGAGGTCTGTCAGTAGCCGCCTGAAGATGCCTGTACTCAACAAAGAAAGAGCAAGTGCAGTATCAGTACACAACCACAGTATACTGGTAGGATCACGCGGCTACTCCCAGTAAGCAAATCATATACCAACAATCACAACATAGTAAACACACACATATACAAAATATAAATATAAACCAGTTATCATTTCAGGAGCATTGTATAATCCGACATTCTAAATAACAAGTAGATAATAAAGTACAATGGTCCTCTCAAGGAATCCACACCCAAACTGTTAGTGTGCCAGAACGTGACACCCAATCCCAATTAGTGTGTCGGAACGTGACACCCGATCCAATGTATGTGTTGGAATGTGACACCTAATCCAATGTATGTGTCGGAACATGACACCCGATCTAATGTATGTGTCGGAACGTGACACTCGATCCAATCAACACAACCACAATCACATTCATACTCATAATGTACATACTCATAAACATACAATCAAGTGTTGATTCATGGCATACAATCGTTCATTCATACTCATTTCATTAGGTTTATTCAATAGTGACTTATTCACATACATGCATGCATTACAATGAAGCAAGTACCGACATATATCATGCAAATATGAAATCAACCATCACCTACCTCGAAATCATGCTTGAATCCTCGTAAAACACGTGATCCTTCCCTTTTCAGATTCTTTCCGCTTGTTCTAGGTCTACAAACAAGTAATATAATGCAAGGATCAATAAATTAAGGTCTAATTATACGGATTATAACAAACCCAATAACCCAAGACCAAACCCATGATCCTAAGGTGCAGCTAGGGCTTTTTCCCACCATCAACTTCAGGCCAAAACCCTCCCCCAATGATAATTACCCATGAATCTAAGTTCTACGGATCGAAAGACGGATTAGGGGAGTAAAATACTTACCTTTAGTACCAAAACTTGTGGAAAACTTTCAAGGACTCATCTTGGGTCGTCTCCTAACTCTTAAGAATGAAGTTTGTAGAAAAATAATGAAATTGGTTTTTTCCCAAATTAAGTCACGACTGGCCCGCTACAGCAGACCCCATCCCGCCATAATGGCCCCGCCTTGGCGGCTTATACAGAGACAGAACCTCAGAATTTGAGTTCCAAGTCCCCATTTCAAAACACACCTTCAACCCTTGATGTTCAAAAACTATCCTTTCACGCCAAGATCAATTTCGGGAGTTCTACTCGCCCGAATTCGGTTCCGTAAAGTCGTACGGGTTTCTTAACGTCTTAGTTATCTACTCATATGATCAAATTCACAATTATATCCCCCATTCATTACCAGATGTCTCTGGACTCACCTGTCTCAGATTTCGTCCAAATCTAGAATAGGCTAGGAATTCCCAAGTCACTACCCAAAAGTTTTTCTAGCCCAATTCTTTCCCCATTGGCTTTTCCATAATGACGAAAACCGGGTGTTACACTTTCTTTCCTTGGTTCCTTTCACGGTCCATGGGTGACTGACATGGTTTGGCTCTTGCAGCATCTGGAAAGCTGCAATTTGCCCTTTTTCAGTTACGAGGTGTTACAATATCTCCCCCTTGGTACCATTCTTCCTCGAATGAGATTTAAACTGGTTCTAAAAGCTTAGGAGAGGAACTAACAATCCAAACTAACAATGCAATGCATGAATCCAAGGAGGAACTATCGACTCCAAGCAAGGACGTTCTCAAAACATCATAAGAGGGTGAAAGTAACTCTAACTGCCCATCATGCATACAATACACATAAATAAGGAGGAAAAATCAACTCCAAGCTCAACAAACTCAAATGCATCATAAGGAAGTAGGAGCTACATCTAATAACCCAATATGAATGAATTTTTAAAATTTCTCATGTTGAAGGAGGAACTACATTCTCCAAGCTAAAAGTATGCTCAACACAATATATCACGCCCCGAACCTACACCCTAGGTGGGACTGGCACTCGAGAAACATTGCTGGCCCCAAGCGAACCCTTGGCCTATCTTACTTACTCAGCGGAAGACTTAAATCAATCATAATTGTACTTTAAAAGTAAACTGAAAGATCAATGATATCTGAGAATGTATTAAAATAACATTCACTGGCCAAAGTGGCAACTCAAGTCTCAAAATAATAGAATGAAAATGAAAAGACTAAAGAACTACATTTGACTGTCTGCGAAGCCTCAAACAACTGAGATGGACATCGGGACAAGACCCACAACATTCTAATGAACTAAACATACTGAAAGCAATAAAAGGGATCCTCCGGAAGCAACGAGGCTCACCAACAACTCTAGAGCTCAACTAGAATCAACGACGCACTGGGTGTTGATCCTGGTTACGTGTATCTGCATCATAAAATTGATGTAGGCCAAATGGCGTCAGTACATTGAATGTACAAACATGCGAGGGGAATACTAAAATAAGACATAAGCTTGAAAGGAACTGAAAGAACATACCTGGCTCAACTATATCAACTTAACTCATTTCAATATAAAGCAATAATATAAATGCAATATAAAGAAAATCTTTTAAAACATGGATAACAACTCTGTGTATTTAAAAATATAATAATAACTTTGTATGTATGCAAAGATATAATATAAACTATGTTTGTATATAAAAATACAAATAACATTGTGTATATAAGAATACAAATAATAATTGTGGGAGTTTCTCTAATCGAAAACCATCACTTAAGAGCTATGTAATGATACAACGTTTTGCCTCACGCTGCCAGGGCCATCCTTTACCTTGCCAAGGGTGTAGAACCTGACTACTAAGTGGATCCACTAGTCTATGATAAAAAGCACTAAGGAATCATCTAAAAAGTATGACCCTTTTCAACCCATGATAGCTACATGGTTTATGGGGGCTGTGAGTTGTTTGAACTCTCCCCGATATCGGTGCTCAATACTACTCCCAAAATATACTAGCTCATATGTTTAAAAATATAACTTCTTTCTGTGGTTTGAGATAATTGCTCAAAACTTAGCTCAAAGGCTCTTCTTGAAAATCAAAGTTTTCTTTCTTGCTTAGTTGTGAAAGCATATACTCTTTACTGAAAAACTAGCTCAAAGGCTCTTTTGAAAATCAAAATCTCCTTTCTTGCTTAAATGTGAAAACATTTACTCTTTGGAAATACATAGTCCCGATATACTCTTTTTGAAGAAATGAACTTCAATCTTTACTCTTTACTCAACTGAAAACTCAAGTCTTAAAACAAAGTTAAAACGTTTGTAAAAGACTTTTGGAAACTCTATGAACTTCTCTTTACTTGACTCTTAACTTTCCTTGAATTGAATTATGGATTCAAGGCTCATGATCTCATGTTATGGATGACTTCATGTTGTTTAGACATACCTTAGAGTATAGAAATCGACCAGAAAACATAGGTACGTTTCAAGGGAAGTCGTATGGAAAGAAGTGGGAAAGGGTAGAGAACCTGGTGTCCCTGACTTTCTGAGTGGCGCGGGGAGCCAGAGCTTAAACTTCAGAACTAGGGATGGGGCGCTCTGGCTGGAGCGGCGCCCTAGAGCCCAAACTACAGAACACAAAGTGGGGCGCTCTGGTTGGTGTGGCGCCCCAGAGCCCAAACTACAGAACACAAAGTGGGGTGCTTTGGCTGGCACGGCGCCCCACCCCTTTCCCCAGAATTTCCTCGATTTTTCTTTCTCATTTTTCAACTCTAAACCCTCTAGATTCAATTGGTTCTTTCTCCAAACACTTAGGTTCGACTACATAACCAAAGTATGCAAGAATCTACTCAAAACTACATCTAATTTCATGAATTTAAATCAAGAACTTCTCAACAACTTCAACAATCAAGAACCCAATAGAAACTTCAAACAAATCCATCAAGAACTCAATTTCTATACTTTCAAGAACCAAATATCGCTGAAGAAAATCATGATTGACGCGTGGGGTGAACTAACGCATCGCTATGTGATCTCACATACCTCGTAGGGATCACCCCTTGACGAAATCCCCAAGCTCAGCTTTAAGAACTTGACGATTCCTTGTTTCTTCTCCTATTTTCTCTTCTTTTCTTTCCTCTCAAAATCCTAACTCTTTTTGATGAAGCGTAAACTGAATCAAATCAGTTTAGACCCCAACTTAATTACCAAAAACGAAATTAAATAATAGGGTAGTGAAAAGACCAAAGTACCCTTCTAAAATCCAGTTTTGACTTTCCTTATCTAGACAGCCCAACTCCAAATAGGCATATCTCCCTCATATAAACTAGAAAATGGCCAAACTCGGTGGCGTTGGAAAGATAATTCAAAGATATTTCCTACGGTATCTTGTAGCCCACCTAACTCATCCTGTTCTTGGAGTTATGGTCATTTGAAGTTGACCTAAAACTCAAACTTAGCTTAACTTTGTCAAACTTTCCAAATTTGATTATTTCCAAAAATGGTTTCCTTCTAATTCTAGTTCTTTCGTATAGAGGGGTGTTACAATATCTCCCCCTTGGGAACATTCATCATCGAATGAGACTACTCTTAGAAGGCTAAGGGTGCAACATCTAACATCTAGCTCAAACACCCAACTAGATACATGCTACCTATGAGACCTTGGTAAACCTGTGATGAAATCCATATTGATCATCTCCCACTTACATTCCGGAAGTTCTATGTTCTGAGCTATACCACCGGGCCTTTGGTGCTCTACTTTAACTTGTTGACAATTCGGGCATTTGGCAACAAACTATGCAATGCCCTTCTTCATACTACTCCACCAGTAAACTTCTCTCAAGTCACGATACATCTTTGTGGAACCCGGATAGATAGAATATCTGGAGCTATGAGCTTCTTCCATGATTCTCTCTTGAATTTCATCCACCCTTGGCACACACAATCTACCTTGGTACCTCAATACACCATATCCCCTTTGTTCAAAAGCCATTACTTTTTGCTTATGAACATTTGCCTTCAATTCAAGCAAAATAGGATCTTGGTCCTGTTTCTCTTTCACTTCAGACACTAATGATGATTCAGCCCCATTCATCACCACTATTCCTCCTTCTGTGGAATCCATTAGTCGAACTCCTAATCGTGCAAGTCTGTGCACACCTTTTGCTAACTCTTTCTTATCTTTCTCAAAATGGGTGTTACTACCCATAGATAATCTACTCAAAGCATCAGCAACAACATTAACCTTGCTTGGGTGATAAAGATTACTCATGTCATAATCCTTGAGTAACTCTAACTACCTTCGCTGTCTGAGATTAAGCTCTTTCTGACTAACCACATACTGAAGATTCTTATGATCGATGAACACATCTACATGAACACCATAAAGATAATGACGCCATATTTTCAAAGAAAATACTACGGCAGCCAACTCTAGATCATGGGTTGGATAATTCCTCTCGTGAACCTTAAGTTGTCTGGAGGCATAAGCTATAACTTTTCCATTCTGCATTAACACACAACCCAAACCAACTCTAGACGCATCACAATATACAACAAAGACTTGCATACCCTCTAGTAAGGTTAATACTGGGGAAGTAGTCAACCTCTTTTTCAATTCCTGAAAGCTTTTCTCACAAGCTTCAAACCATTGAAACTTCACTATTTTCTGAGTCAACTTAGTCAAAGGAGATGAAATAGATGAAAATCCCTCGATGAACATTTTATAATATCCAGTCAACCCCAAGAAACTCCTAATATCAGTTGGAGATGTGGGTTTGGCCAATTCTGCATTGCCTCTATTTTCTGAGTATCAACTCTAATTCCATTCCCGGAAATAATGTGGCCTAGAAAAGCCACAGACTCAAGCCAGAACTCACACTTAGAGAAATTAGCGTACAACTCTCTATCCTTTAGAGTTTGGAGAACTACTCTGAGATGACTAGCATGATCGTCCTCATTCCTCGAATATATTAGTATGTCATCAATGAACACGATAACAAACATATCTAAATAAGGCTTGAATACTCTATTCATAAGGTCCAAGAACGCTGCAGGTGCATTATTTAAACTGAACGACATGACCAGAAACTCATAATGACCATAACGGTTCCTGAATGTTGTCTTTGGAATATTACATTCCCTTACTTTCAACTGATGGTAGCCTGATCTGAGGTCTATCTTAGAAAAACAAGTGGCATCCTGAAGCTGATCGAAAAGATCATCAATTCTCGGAAGAGGATATTTATTCTTGATATTAACCTTATTCAACTGACAGTAATCTATACACATTCTAAGAGAACCATCCTTCTTTCTCACAAATAAGACCAGAGCGCCCCAAGGTGAGACACTTGGTCGAATGAAACCTTTCTCTAGGAGATCTTTCAACTTTTCTTTTAACTCCTTCAACTCTGTTGGTGCCATTCTATATGGCGGAATAGATATAGGACGAGTATCGAGAAGAATATCTATACCGAAGTCTATCTCTCTCTTAGAGGGACTCTGGCAAGATCATATGGGAAGACTTCTGGAAACTCTTTTACTATTGGAACTGACTGAACATGAGGTATCTTAACACTAGAGTCATTAACTTGGACTAAGTGATAGACACACCCCTTAGAAACTAACTTTCTCGCCTTAAGGTATGAAATAAAACGACCCTTAGGCACTGCTGAACTACTCTTCCACTCCATAACTGGTTCACTGGGAAACTTGAACTTGACTACTCGAGGTGTACAATCTATTGATGCATAAAAGGCATGAAGCCAGTCAATACCTAGAATGACATCAAAATATACCATGTCTAACTCAAGTAGGTTAGCCACGGTACTCTTGTGATTGACGAAAATGGTACAATCACGATAGACTCTCTCAGCTAGAATAGACTCACCAACAGGTGTAGAAATACTAAAGGGCTCAAGAAGTTGCTCAGGAAGAACATCAAAATTCATCGTAACATAAGGAGTTACAAAAGATAAACTCGCTCCTGGATCTAGCAAAGCATAAACATCAAAGTTAAAGACTTGGATCATACCAAGGACAACATCTGGAGAATCCTCTTGCTCTTGGCGATTAGTGATAGCATAAAGACGATTTCCTCCTCCGCCTGCCCCTGAAGTAGCTCCTCTAGATGTAGCTCTGTCTGGTGGAGCAACTGAAGATGACTGGGCTCTATTGCCCCCATTACCGTTACCCTGCTTGTTCTTTGGACACTCTCGCATAAAATGACCGTTATGGCCACACTTAAAACAACCAGTAGATCCATCACGACACATCCCTAAGTGGTTCCTACTACACTTAGCACATGCAGGAGGCTTACTACCCCCTTGTGCCATACCACCTTGAGAATAGGCAGGCTTAGCTCTAAAATTGTGACTATTGTACTCACCTTTGTTCTTTGGTGCAGGCACACTAGAAGATGATGTAGCAGCTCCCTTTTGTTTCTGTTTGAAGGATGACAGGTTGGCATTACTCTTATGCTACCCAGACTCATTCCCTGATGTCTTAGCCCTCTTATTCTTAAACTCTTCTCTATCCCTCATCTTGACCTCCTCAACTTGTTGCACATGGATCATTAGCCTTGCTATGTCCATACCCCCTATCAACATAGCTGCCTTGCCTTCCTTGCTTGACAGGCGAGACAACCCAACAACAAATAAACTCATCCTGCTCCTCATGTCAGCAACTATCTCCGGAGCATACCGGGAAAGTTGTGTGAACTTCAGGTTGTACTCATGAACGCTCAAAGAATCCTGCTTAAGAGTGAGGAACTCTCGTACCTTTACTTCTCTCAGTTCTCGGGGGAAGAAACACCCCTAGAAGGCCTCCTCAAAACAATTTCGACTCACAGGTAATGCAACCTCAGCTCGGTTCTTTTTCAATTGATCAAACTAGATCCTAGCGACACCCTTCATCTGGTATGTAACTAGTTCCACCCTCTCAGCATCAGCAACATGCATGATCTCAAAAACCTTCTGATGTTTCTCAACAAAGTTTTTTGGATCCTCAGTAACACTTGAAGCCGTGAAGCTTGGTGGATTCATCCTTAAGAACTCACAGATTCTGGAAGTATCATCCACTTCCTAACGATTCCCTCTCTGTTGCCCAGCTTGGTTGGTCATAACTTGGCTCAACATCCGAATAGCTTCACAGAACTCAACATTGGTGACCTCTCCTTGGGGTTGCACTTCTGGTGCATTAGGTACCCCTTGTTCCTGTGGTTCAACATTTCTTCTAGCCGGACGACCTCTGATAGCTCTTCGTGGAGGCATGATTTGAAAGACACGCGCAAGCACGAGTTAGAAGAAACTTCTTAGAGATAAAACTCTAACGCACGAAATGAGTATGAAAGAAGTGAGATAATTCCTAAGTGTTGCAGCCTTCTAATTATAGATGTGGCGCGCTTAACACCGAAAACTAGGACTCTACAGACACGGCTTAATAGACTCCCTAGGACTCTTGAACTCTGTGCTCTGATACCAAGTTTGTCACGCCCTGAGCCTACACCCTGGGTGGGACTGGTACTTGAGAACCATTGCTGGCCCCAAGCGAACCCTTGGCCTGGCTTACTTACTCAGCGGAAGACTTAACTCAATCATAATTGTACTTTAAAAGTAAACTGAAAGCTCAAAGATATCTGAGAATGTATTAAAATAACATTCACTGGCCAAAGTGGCAACTCAAGTCTCAACATAATAGAATGAAAATGAAAAGACTAAAGAACTACATCTGACTGTCTACGAAGCCTCTAACAACTGAGATGGACATCGGGA
>JAJONR010004297.1:0-47937 GCA_029582245.1 Solanum etuberosum
TCTCTTGCTTAATTGTGAAAGCATTTACTCTTGACTGAAAAACTAGCTCAAAGGCTCTGTTGGAAATCGGTGTTTCCTTTCTTGTTTAAATGTGAAAAAATTTACTCTTTGGGAATACATAGTCCCGATATACTCTTTTGAAGAAATGAACTCCAATCTTTACTCTTTACTCAACTCAAAACTCAAGTCTTAAAACAAAGTTAAAACATTTGTGAAAGACTTTTGGAAGACTCTATGAACTTCTCTTGACTTGACTCTTAGCTTTCCTTGAATTGAATTATGGATTCAAGCCTCATGGTCTCATGTTATGGATGATTTCATGATATTTAGACGTACCTTAGAGTGTAGAAATCAACTAGAAAACATAGGTACGTTTCAAGGAAACTCATACGGAAAGAAGTGAGATAGGGTAGAAGTTCTGGCGTCCCTGGCGCGGGGCGCCAGACCAAAAACTAGACACTGGCTTGGGGCGTACTGACGCGCCAGCAGAGGCCAAACTTCAAAGCCTGATATGGGGTGCTCTGAGTGGCGCGGCGCCCCACCTCTTTTCCCCAGATTTTTGATGAATTCTCTTGGTCATTTTTCAACTCTAAACCCTTTAGATTCAATTGGTTCTTTCCCCAAGTACTTAGATTCGAATACATAATCAAAATATGCAAGAATCTACTCAAAACGACATCTAATTTCATGAATTTAACTCAAGAATTCCTTAACAACTTCAACAATCAAAAACCCAATAGAACTTCAACAAAATTCATCAAGAACTCAATTTTTATACTTTCAAGAACATAAATTCGCTGAAATAAATCATGATTGGCGAGTGGGTGAATGAACCCAACGCTATGTGATCTCACATACCTCGTAGGGATTAACCCTTGGCGAAATCCACACGGTAAACTTCAAGAACGACGAACTTTGGCTCTTTCTCCTATTTTCTCCTCTTGGGTTCTTTCTCTAAAAACCCTAGCGTGAAATCTTTGAGTGCATAAACTGACCCAATTCAATTTAGACCCATAAGTAATTACCAAAAAAGAAATAAATTATTTGGGTAGTGAAAAGACCATAATACCCTCCTAAAATCCGGTTTTGACTTTCCTTATCTAGACAACCCAACTTCAAATGGGCATATCTCTCGCATACGAACTCGAAATTGAGCAAACTCGGTGGCGTTGGAAATAAATTCAAATGCCTTTCCTACGGTATCTTGTAGAACACCTAACTAAACCTGAGCTAGGAGTTATGATCGTTTGAAGTTGACCCAAAACTCATACTTAGCTTAACTTTGTCAAACTTTCCAAATTTGATTATTTCCAAAAACATTTTCTTCCTAATTCTAGTTATATCAAGTTATTTCAAATAGCGAGGTGTTAAAATATCTCCCCCTTAGGAACATTCATCCTCGAATGAGATTACTCTTAGCATGCTAAGGTGTAACATCTAACATCTAGCTCAAACACCCAACAAGCAAAATGTAAATACAACATGCCAACTTAAAATAAAAACCAAGAAAAGGATTAATACCTTAATTTGGAACTTCTCCGGATTCGAAGAGATGTGGGTATCTCTTCTTCATATCCTCCTCAGCTTCCCAAGTAGCTTCCTAAACAACCTGATTTCTCCACAGAACTTTGACTGATGCTACTTTTTTAGTCCTCAACTTGCAAACTTGGCGATCTAGAATCTGAACAAAAATCTGCTCATAAGACAAGCTATCTTTAACCAATATCTTCAGTTGGTATAATCAATGAAGGATCGCCCATACACGTTTTCAACATAGAGATGTGAAACACTGGATGAACTGCTCCTAATTCTTGCGGTAGCTCCAACTCATAAGCTACATTGCCAATCCTTTTGGATATTCTATAAGGGCCAATATATCGGGGACTAAGCTTCCCCTTTTTGCCAAATCTCATAACACCCTTCATGGGTGAAACTTTCAAGTAAACCCAATCATCTACTGCAAACTCTAAGTCTCTTCTCCTAACATCGGTATAGGATTTCTGATGACTCTGCACTGTTTTCAATCTCTCCTGAATAACTTTCACTTTCTCCATAGCCTGATGCACTAAGTCTGATCCTATCAACCCAGCTTCACCGACTTCAAACCATCCAATAGGAAATCTGCATCTTCTCCCATAAAGAGCTTCATACAGAGCCATTTGGATGATAGAGTGGTAACTATTGTTATAAGCAAACTCTATGAGAGGTAGGTGATCATCTCAATTACCTTTGAAATCAATCACGCAGGCCCTCAACATATCTTCTAAAGTCTGAATAGTGCACTCTGGTTGACCATCTGTCTGAGGATGAAAAGCAGTACTCAAGTTCACCTTTGAACCCAAGCCTTTCTGGAATGACTTCCAAAACTGTGCAGTAAATTATGCACCTCTATCTTAAATAATCGATACCGGAACCCCATGAAGTCTGACTACCTCTTGAATATACAACTTAGCATAATCTTCTGTTGAATGGGTAGTCTTTACCGGCAAAAAGTGGGCTGATTTAGTCATTCTATCAATAATCACCCAAATAGAATCATGCTGCCTGCGAGACCTTGGTAAACCTGTGATGAAATCCATATTGATCATCTCCCACTTCCATTCCGGAAGTTCTATATTCTGAGCCATACCACCGGGCCTTTGGTGCTCTACTTTAACTTGTTGACAATTCGGGCATTTAGCAACGAACTCAGCAATACCTTTCTTCATACTACTCCACCAATATACTTCTCTCAAGTCACGATACATCTTTGTGGCACCCCGATGGATAGAATATCTGTAGCTATGAGCTTCCTCCATGATTCTCTCTTGAAGTGCATCCACCCTTGGCACACACAATCTACCTTGGTACCTCAATACACCATCTCCCCCTTGTTCAAAAGCCATTACTTTTTGCTTATGAACATTTGTATTCAATTCAAGAAAAATAGGATCTTGATCTTGTTTCTCCTTAACTTCAGATACTAATGATGATTCAGCCCCATTAATCACCACTACTCCTCCTTCTGTGGAATCCATTAGTCGAACTCCTAATCGTGCAAGCTTATGCACATCTTTTGCTAACTCTTTCTTCTCTTCCTCAAATTGGGCGGTGTACTACCCATAGACAATCTACTCAAGGCATCAGCAACAACATTAGCTTACCTGGGTGATAAAGAATACTCATGTCATAATCCTTGAGTAATTCTAACCACTTTCTCTGTCTGAGATTAAGCTATTTCTGACAAAACACATACTGAAGACTCTTGTGATCGGTGAACAAATCCACATGAACACCATAAAGATAATGACGCCATATTTTTAAAGCAAATACTACGGCAGCCAACTCTAAATCATGGGTTGGATAATTCTTCTCGTGAACTTTCAGCTGTCTGGAGGCATAAGCTATAACTTTGCCATTTTGCATTAACACACAACCCAGTCCAACTCTGGGCGCATCAAAATATACTACAAAACCTTGTGTACACTCTGGTAAGGTCAATACTGGGGCATTAGTCAATCTTTTTTCAATTCCTGAAAGCTTTTCTCATAAGCTTCGAACCATTGAAACTTTACTGTTTTCTGAGTTAACTTAGTCAAAGGGAATGAAATAGATGAAAATCCCTCGATGAACTTTCTATAATATCCAGCCAAACCCAAGAAACTCCTAATATCAGTTGGAGATGTGGGTCTAGGCCAATTCTGCACTGCCTCTATTTTCTGAGTATCAACTCTAATTCCATCACCGGAAATAATGTGGCCTAGGAATGCCACAGACTCAAGCCAAAACTCATACTTAGAGAACTTAGCATACAACTCTCTATTCTTTAGAGTTTGGAGAACTACTCTGAGATGACTAGCATGATCTTCCTCATTCCTCGAATAGATTAGTATGTCATCAATGAACACGATAACAAACATATCTAAATAAGGCTTGAATACTCTATTCATAAGGTCCATAAACGTTGCAGGTGCATTGGTTAAACCGAACGACATGACCAGAAACTCATAATGACCATAACGGGTACTGAATGTTGTCTTTGGAATATCACATTCCCTTACTTTCAACTGATGGAGGCCTGATATGAGGTCTATTTTCAAAAAAAAAAAAGTAGCACCCTGAAGTTGATCAAAGAGATCATCAATTCTCGGAAGAGGATATTTATTCTTGATAGTAACCTTATTCAACTGACGGTAATCTATACACATTCTCAGAGAACTATCTTTCTTTCTCATAAATAAGACCGGAGCGCCCCAAGGTGAGACACTTGGTCGAATGAAACCTTTCTCTAGGAGATCTTTCAACTGCTCTTTTAACTCCTTCAACTCTGCTGGTGCCATTCTATATGACGAAATAGATATAGGACGAGTATCGGGAAGAATATCTATACCGAAGTCTATTTCTCTCTCAGGAGGGACTCCGGAAAGATCATCTGGAAAGACTTCTGGAAACTCGCTAACAACTGAAACTGACTAAAGAGGAGGTATCTCAACAGTAGAGTCATTAACTCGGACTAAGTGATAGACACACCCCTTGGAAACTAACTCATTTGCCTTAAGGTACGAAATAAAACAACCCTTAGGCACTGCTGAACTACTCTTCCACTCTATAACTGGTTCACTGGGAAACTGGAACTTGACAACTCGAGTTCTACAATCTATTGATACATAACAGGCATGAAGCCAATCCATACCTAGAATGACATCAAAATCTACCATATCTAACTCAACTAAGTCAGCCATGGTACTCTTGTGATTGACGGAAATGGTACAATCACAATAGATTCTCTATTCTAGAATAGACTCACCAACTGGTGTAGAAACATTGAATGGCTCAAGAAGTTGCTCAGGAAGAACATCAAAATTTATTGCAACATAAGGAGTCACAAAAGATAAACTCGCTCCTAGATCTAGCAAAGCATAAACAACAAAATTAAAGACTTAGATCATACCAGTGACAACATCTGGTGAATCCTCTTGCTCTTGGCAACTAGTGATAGCATAAAGACGGTTTGATCCTCTGCCTGCCCCTGAAGTAGCTCCTCTAGGTGCAGCTCTGTCTGGTGGAGCAACTGAAGAAGACTGGGCTCTATTTCCCCCATTACCATTACCCTGCCTGTTCTTAGGACACTCTCTCATAAAATGACCGCTCTGACCACACTTGAAGCAACCAGTGGAGCCATCACGACACACCCCTGAGTGGCTCCTACCACACTTAGCACATGCAGGAGTCTTAGTATCCCGTTGTGCCATACTACCTTGAAAATGCACAGGTCTAGCTCTAAAATTCTGGGAATTCTGATTTTGGAACTCATCTTTGCTTCTTGGTGCAGGAGCACTAGCGGATGATGGAGCAGGTCCCTTTTGTTTCTATTGGAAGGAAGACCGGTTCGCATTACTCTTTTGCTTCCCGGACTCGTTCCCTTATGTCTTAGCCCTCTTATTCTTAAACGCTTCTCTATCCCTCAGCTTGTCCTCATCAATCTGTTGCACATGATCATTAGCCTTTCTATGTCCATATCCCCTATTAGCATAACTGTCTTTCCTTCCTTGCTTGACAGACGAGACAACCCAACAACGAATAAACTCATCCTGCTCCTCATGTCAGCAACCATCTCCGGAGCATAGCGAGAAAGTTGTGTGAACTTCAGACTGTATTCATGAACACTCATAGACTCCTGCTTAAGGGTGAGAAACTCTCGTACCTTTGCTTCCCTCAGTTCTCAGGGAAAGAAACGCCCCAAGAAGGCCTCCTCAAACAAAGCCCAACTCACCAGTGGTGCACCTTCAGCCCTATTCTTTTTACACTGATCAAACCAGATTCTAGCGACACCCTTCATTTGGTATGCAGCTAGTTCCACCCTCTCAGCATCAGTAACATGTATAATCTCAAAAACCTTCTAAAGCTCCTCAACAAAGTTTTTCGGGTCCTCAGTGACACTTGAACATGTGAAGCTTGGAGGACTCATCCTTAAAAACTCACGGATCCTTGAAGTATCAGCCACTTCTTGCCGATTTTCTCTCTGTTGCCCAGCTTGGTTGGTCACAACTTAGCTCAACATCCGGATGGCCTCATGGAACTCAGCATTGGTGACCTTTCCTTGGGGTTGCACTTCAGGTTCAATAGTTTCCCGTTATCCCTCAACATTCCTTCTAGCCGGACGACCTCGGACAGCTCTTCGTGGAGACATGATCTGAAAGACACGCGCAAACACAAGTTAGAAAGAGACTTTTATAGAGATACACTCTATCGCATGATATGAGTATGAAAGAAGTCAGATAGTTCCTAAAATGTTGCAGCCTCCTAATTATAGATGTGGCGCGCTTCACACCGATAACTAGGACTCTACAGACATGACTTCATATACTCCCTACGACTCGTGAAATTTGTACACTGATACCAAGTTTGTCACACCCCGAGCCTACACCCTAGGTTGGACTGGCACTCGAGAACCATTGTTGGCCCCAAGCGAACACTTGGCCTGGCTTAACTCATAGAGGAAGACTTAAATAACAAGAAACAGTCTCAAAAGATAAAGTCATGCAATAAACTTAGAATGTCTTAAAAGAAACATTCAACTAGCCAAAATGGCAACTCAAGTCTCAACATCAATACTGAAAAATGGATAAGACTCAAGAACTAATAATAACTAACTGTCTATGAAGCCTCTAACAACTGAGAAGGACGTCGGGACAAGACCCACGACATCCTAATGAACTAACTGATAAAAACAATAAAAAAGGATTCTTCGGAAGCAAGGAGGCTCACCAACAACTCTGAAGTTCAACTGGATCAACAATGCGCTGAATGCTGATCCTGGTTACTTGAATCTGCATCATAACAACGATGCAGGCCAAATGGAATCAGTACATTGAATGTCTGAGCATACGAGGGGAATTCTAAAACACGACATAAGCTTGAAAGGAACTTAAAGAACATACCTGGGCTCAACTCAACTCAACTTAACTCATTTCAATATAAAGCAATAATATGAATGCAATATAAAGAAAAGCTTTTAAAACATGGATAACAACTCTGTGTATTTAGAAATACAATAGTAACTCAGTTTGTATGCAAGGATACAATATAAACTCTGTATGTATATAAAAATATAATTAACTCTGTGTATATAAGGATAAAAAAATACTTCTGTGGGAGTTTCTCTAACCGACAACCATCACTTAAGAGCTATGTGATAATACAATGTTTTGCCTCACGCTGCCAGGGCCATCCTATACCTTGCCAGAGGTATAGAACTTAACTACTAAGTGGATCCACTAGTCTATGCTAAAAAGCACTAAGGAATCATCTAAGAAGTATGACCCTTTTCTACCCACGTTGGCTACATGGTTTATGGGGGCTGTGAGTTGTCTGATTTCTCCCCCATATCGGTGCTCAATACTACTTCCAAAATATACTAGCTCATATATTTAAAAATATAACTTCTTTCTGTGGTTTGAGATAAATACTCAAAAACTTAGCTCAAAGACTCTCTTGGAAATCAAAGTTTCCTCTCTTGCTTAATTGTGAAAACATTTACTCTTGATTGAAAAACTAGCTCAAAGGCTCTGTTGGAAATCGGTGTTTCCTTTCTTGTTTAAATGTGAAAATATTTAATCTTTGGGAATACATAGTCCCGATATACTCTTTTGAAGAAATGAACTCCAATCTTTACTCTTTACTCAACTCAAAACTCAAGTCTTAAAACAAAGGTAAAACATTTGTGAAAGACTTTTGGAAGACTCTATGAACTTCTCTTGACTTGACTCTTAACTTTTCTTGAATTGAATTATAGATTCAATGCTCATGATCTCATGTTATGGATGATTTCATGATATTTATACGTACCTTAGGGTGTAGAAATCAACTAGAAAATGTAGGTACGTTTTAAGGAAACTCATACGAAAAGAAGTGAGAAAGGGTAGAAGACCTGGTGTCCCTGGCGCTCTGAGTGGCGCGGGGCGCCAAACCCAAAACTACAGACACTGGCTTGGGGCGCACTGGCTGGCGCGGCGCCCTAGATGCCAAACTTCAGAGCCTGATTTGGGGCGCTCTGAGTGGCGTGGCGCTCCACCCCTTTTCCCCAGATTTTTGATGAATTCTCTTGGTCGTTTTTCAACTCTAAACCCTCTAGATTCAATTGGTTCTTTTCTCAAACACTTAGATTCGAATACATAATCAAAATATGCAAGAATCCACTCAAAACGACATCTAATTTCATGAATTTGACTCAAGAACTCCTCAACAACTTCAACAATCAAGAACCCAATAGAACTTCAACAAAATTCATCAAGAACTCAATTTCTATACTTTTAAGAACATAAATTCACTGAAATAAATCATGATTGGCGTATGAGTGAACGAATCAAACGCTATGTGATCTCACATACCTCGTAGGGATTAACCCTTGGCGAAATCTACAAGCTAAACTTCAAGAACGACGAACTTTGGCTCTTTCTCCTCTTGCGTTCTTTCTTTAAAAACCCTAGCGTGAAATCTTTGAGTGCGTAAACTGACCCAATTCAGTTTAGACCCCTAAGTAATTACCAAAAACGAAATAAATTACTTGGGTAGTGAAAAGACCATAATACACTCCTAAAATCTGATTTTGACTTTCCTTATCTAGACAGCCCAACTTCAAATGGGCATATCTCTCGCATACGAACTCGAAATTGAGCAAACTCAGTGGCGTTGGAAATATAATTCAAAGACCTTTCCTTTGGTATCTTGTAGCACACCTAACTCATCATGAGCTAGTAGTTATGGTCATTTAAAGTTGACCCAAAACTGATACTTAGCTTAACTTTGTCAAACTTTTCAAATTTGATTATTTTTAAAAATGTTTTCTTCGTAATTCTAGTTCTTTCTAGTTCTTTCAAATAGCGAGGTGTTACAGGTAAAGCCCCTAATCAACCTGGAGCTCACCAAAAGTAGTTGAGTGTCGTAGCTCCTACTGAGAAGGTTTACTAGCTAGAGCACATGTACCTGTGGCATGAAACACACTGTCCCCCATAAGGGACGTCAGTACGAAAGAAGGTACTGAATATGTTAGGCAGTAGCATGTGTAAAACAAAAGCTTTAATGAAATCAAGGATCAATATATAAATGCATAGCTGAGAATAAAAGACCATATTTGCTTACTCTTGTGGGATCATATATGTTACATTATTTTCTTTACTTTTCTGTACGTTATAATCTTCGTAAGGCATGTGATACAAATGACCATCTGATCAGTGGTGGAAGAGGATGACCATGCTAGGCATTTTAACCGCCGGATGTTGTCCTCATAATTACACAAATTGGTATCGGCCCATGCTAGGCTTTCGCCCCTGAATTTCCACCCTTCTATATCATTTGGGATCGACCTATGCTAGGTATTTTCCCCTGGGCTGCCACCTATAATTATACAAATTGCTTCACTTAGTTTCCTTAACTTTTGAGATTGTTGTTTTGGCGGTCATACTCATTTTTGAAGTTTGGAACTACGGACCAGTAGTAGAAGACATGAGAATAATAACTTTAAGGCAGTAACAATGACATAAGGAGCTATGTAACATCAATGAATTACTTATGAGCTTAAATGGCACAATTGACTTTAATTGACTAAGAGGAGAATTCGTCAAACTTGTTGTTGTGAATACCATTTCTATACTAGCACGTAAACACACAAACATAGTGTAATGAACATGTATTTAGTAACTTGACATACTAAAGAGAGGGGAAAATATCGTTAGCCATGTTGGAGATTGTACACTGCCACTATGTTTCCTTTACTTAGGAACAGAGCTTAGGAAACTCACTTCGTTGATAGTAATCACAAGTTTCAGATTTCATGCCAAGGAATACAGAATCGAATAGCCTTACATACCTTGTTGTACAACTCAGATATTACAATGAATTAACCTCCTTCCTTTCAGATTATTAATCTACAATAAAATAAGTACAGCTAGTGTGAGTTGCTAACCAATACATTTTGGATACTTAACCTCACCAAAATGGTAGCCGGGTAGTAGGCCCATAATTTATCATTTCAAGGGCGTTATTTCAGCTACTCTATTACATCCACATACCATACAGATTCTTATACTATCCCCCGAAATAATTTTGGCTCCATTACACCCTTTAAGCAATATACAAAGTAGAGTGAGCAGTAAGCCTACACAACATTCAGTTCGGTGGTATATTACTACACCCTCCTTCTATATTTCAATACAAAATATCCACACCTTTCCCCAACATCAACCATGCAGTCCCAACATATACACATAAAACAACCCCAAATATTCTTTATCATAGCAACCAAATATTGAACTCACCATTCCTTGAGTTCTTAATAACAACACACCCATAATTCTATACTCGAACTCATGCATAAGGAGGACAAAAATAGAGCAGTTACCTTACCTCAATTTCCGCAACTTCTCATTTGAACTTAAACTCTTCAAGAACTTCAACTTTCCTTCACACTTAAACCAAAGAAGAAGAGAAAAGTCTCTTAATAACCAAGAAAATGAGTAGTAACTTGCGGAAACATTCTGCCTTTGTACTTATACTTGAGCATAAATAATATATTTTCCTAGTCTTTCATGGGAGAACTAAGTTAAATCCATAAGTGATTTCACTTACCTTGTCTTGCAAAGATGAGGGTTTCTTTAAGAAACCTAGAAGGAATTTTATGGCTGCTATTTAAGACTTGAAAGAAAAGGGAGAGAGAGTTGGAGTTAATTCTGAATTTTGTGTGTTAAAATGAGTGGAAATATCAACCAATATTTATCTTATATCAAGCTTTCTTGAACCTTAAAAAAAATCCTCTAGAACCTCCTTTTTTGGCTCCATTTTCAGCCACTAATTGGTCCAGTAGATGATGCATCTTCTTATGTACAACAAGCTATTCAAAAGGTCAAACTAGGTGATGCACCTACTTGTCTTTTCTTAGTTGGGCTTACTTACATTGAGCCTTGGCAGATTAGGTTGTTGGATTTTCTTTCATTTTCATTTTCTTTTACTTAGTTTGGGCCTCAAATGAGTCCAGTTACATGGCCTAAATCTGATCCATTAGCCTTGGTCTCTTTAATTGGAATAGCTCAAGTAGGTGATGCACCTAGTAGCTTAATTAAGCCAAGCAAGCAGCTCAATATTTTATTCCATTATGTAAATGTTAATCTATTTTTCTTTAACTTAACACTTAACTTTGAACTTTAAGCTCGATTACCATCTTACTATTTTGAGTTTCAATACTTTCATCAAAGTTAACTTGGCAGTATGCCTACTGAAACGTGTGGGGCATCACAACACCTTCCTATTAATTCAAATCATCACTGCTCATTTAAGAACCTTGGTCCCTCACCTAGACAATAGGGCTATGTTGAGTGTCATGTGAACAGAACCACTATATATGCATAATACAGGGTGTTATAAATTTGGACTTCTAAATTCAAATAGGACACATGTCATTTATCTAAATATGCACTTGAAAAAAAATGAAAGAAAGATGTGGACATGTGGTGAGGAGTCTAATATTTTTTCTGTCAAAATTTATATGACACCATTGGAATTTTGAAATTCAAATTTTTAAATTTTGATCGTGAATTTAAACATAGATACTTTAAAATTTTAGAAATAAAATTTAAATATTTAAAAACTATGTCGTAAATACTATAAATCAAAATAATTAACAACTTAAAATAGTATAAAATGTTTGGATCAACAAAAACATGATTGACCTCTAGTACCACATAAAATAATTACATTAATTGAAACGGAGATCGTAATTGTTACTGATTGCGTTATGTGATTTATAAGGTGACATAGCAATATTCAACTACCATCAATTATGAAAAAGTTCATTTCCATTATTTGGTCATGAAAAAAATACACGGATCAAACCGTTCTAGCTAATCTAGCAGCATAGCTTTTAGCTACTTTAAATATTAAAATTAATGATATTAGTTGATATTATAATTTATAGGAAATTTCTTTTCTTTCTAAAATCGGAGGGGTATATTTCAAAATGTATTCACTTAACTATGATTAATAAGATATTCGTTATCGTGAAAAATTTGTTATATATATACATACATGTAATTAAAAGACAGAAATATGAATTGTATTTCGTTAATTTTACGCTTTAGGCAAGAAATGTTTTTAGTGGATGCAGGACTTAGGACCCTATGCAAGATGAGCAAACGGATCGTAACACTTATCCACTTCATATAAAATGAAGCTTCTTAGGTTTACTTGACGTAAAGGGATCAGAGTATGTCTCTTTGTTTGCAACATTCAATTGCTCCATCGAACATTTCCTCAAGGCCATACTTGTACTTGAATCCAGTCTCCAAAAGTCTTTTTGATGAAAGGCTAGACCGTTTAAGGTCTTCTGTACTTGTCCATGTGTACCTACAAATAAATAACAACACATTATTATTTCCCTCCATTGTAAAATTGTTTTTGTTTTATAAATAAACAACTTTCAAAAGTGGACTAGTAATTAGGGACAGAGGGAATATGTTATCAATTATACTCATTTCTTCTATAAAAGCTTATTGTGAAGGAATAATTATTGAACTAATGACACATTTAGGAGTGACAAACGAGCGAGTCGAGTCGAATATGAGTCTATCGAAAACCAATTAAATAAAAATGGATAAAGTACTCGACTCGACTCACATTTTAAATGGGTAAAAACGAGTTACCCAATGGATAATATGGATAAATATAGGTACCCATATTATAATAGAAATCTTGTTAAAAGCTTTAAAAACAAAATCTTTTTAAGGTTTTTTTATCACTCCAACCCCTAACCAGCCCCCCTACCCCTATCTCCAAAAAAATGGAAAAAAAATATTCTTTTTAAAAAGCCTTTTTACCACCCCCACCCCTTACCAATTTTTTTTTAATGAATGAACATCTTTTACCCATTTTATCCATTTAACTACCCACTTTTAAATGGATAATATGAGTACTATTCGTTTTTACCACTTTTAAATGGATAATATGAGTGAATACCCGTATAAATTACTCATTCTGCCATCCCTAGACACACTTAGTCCTATTTGTGAGTATCTTAGTGGTGATTTTATAAAATGTGATACAACAAGCTAGAATTTACACTTATGTAAACTCCTTGATTAATGAGGACTTCTGAGTGTAGGTTAGGCATGAGGCTCTATGTATCTCTTTTGAATTGAGGCATGTCATCACCTTAACTGAAGATCCCATGAGGTTAGTGAATACTGAAATTCATGCTCAAGTTGCATTGGGTTAGTTAGTTTAATCCCTCAACCTGTCAATAACTCATGTGTTTCTATCACTATTACAATAGAATCAATTTTGACCTCAGATAATAGTATGGTATTGAAATCACTACACAATAGCCAAGGCTTTTGACCATTCCTACTCAACAATACAAGTCATTCCATAAGGAACATCTATTGAGAGCCTCATTTATGGCATATACTATAGTAACAAAGGTAACAAATCAACTTGAGGAATTCTCCACTTTACAATGTATGAACTATTCACTAACAAGAAGGATCTAGATATGTAAATAGGGCTTCCAAAATAGACAAATTCTCTCATTAGGAGTCTTTGGGTAGTTACAAAAAGTGTTCCATTCTTGAGCCACCTTCCATAGGATGTTATTTGATCAATTCTCCTTCACTCTTGTTTTAATGCATCCAAAAATCTCTAACTATGCCTTCTTCTTTTTTTCTTTTTTTTTTTTTGCTTTTGGAGTTGATTCAAGCCTCCCTTATTGGATCTACCATATTGTCAAGCTCACTATTAATGATATATAGGTTTCTCACCTATTTTTTCACTCAATCATGTCGAGTTATAATTCTGACTTTTCCTCCTCTTCCTTTATTTCTCCTCCTCCTCCTAGGAGCTTTCTGGAAATCATGCTCAACCACTTGCTGCCCTTTCTTCTTGCAGCATTTCAATTTTCAAGTGACCGAGTCATATACAGTGATTGCAGAACTTGTGGGAACAAAGCTTGACAGGAACTTTGGCAGCTATACTTGTGGAAATTAATAGCCACCAAGGTGAAAGTGGATAGCCACAAATGTGAAAGTTGGAAGCTATATTTGTGGAAGTGGTAGTCAAATTTTGGTAGAGTTTTGATGGAGTTTGGCAATCAAATTTTGAGGAAATTGCCTGTCACATTTATGTCACTAATGATGTAATCAAGAGGTTCAAAACTCTATAAATAGAGTAGTAATTAAACATTTGAAGATACACAAAAATAGAGAAAGCAATAGAGAGTAGAGAGAGTAATCCACAAGCTATTTCTTAATTTGTGAGAAAATAGTGTGGAAGTAATATTATTGTGAGTTGTAAGAAATAAAAGAGTATTGTTCTTATAAAAGAGTCGTAGTCTTTTGACACTGCCAAGTTTTCATCAATATTATTGTATTACCTATTCGATATCATATTTACCCCATCTTAATATTTGGTGTCGTTGTTACTCTCTTGTTATTGCTATTTAGTGTGGAAATTATCCTGGTGTGATTATCATTTTTTTCAACAACGTGGTATAAGAGCCATGACAAATAATAGTCGTTGTCCTTTCAATACCACCGTCTCACAAGAGAAAGTTATGAAAAATTGTTTCTTCGAATGAAATCCATTCTTGGCTCTCAAGATTTTTTTGGGACATTGTAGACAAATGGTATACAAAACCCGTTAATGAGGAAACTTTGTCCCCAAATGAAAAGGAGGTCTTGTTAAAGACAAGAAAGAAAGATCAACAGGCTCTCACTCTCATCCATCAATGTTTGGATGATGGAATGTTTGAGAAGGTGGCTAATGCAACCACCACAAAAGAAGCTTGGGAGATCTTACAAAATTCTCTCCAAAGAGTTGATAAAATAAAGAAGATAAAACTTCAAACTCCAAGGGCTGACTTTGAAGTTTTATAAATGAAAGAATCTGAATTCATTTCGGATTTTTGTTCAAGATTGATGGCTATTGTGAATCAACTAAGAAGAAACAGGGAGGAAGTAGATGATGTGTGTGTGGCAGAAAAGATCCTTCATTTTCTAACACCTAAATTTGATTATGTGGTGTGTGCTATTGATGAGTCTAAAGATTTAGACTCTATGACGGTAAAACAATTGCAAGATTCTTTACAAGCCCACGAAAAAAAGATGAAATGAAAAAAAGAAGAGTCACTAGAGCAACTTCTCAAAACTCAGACATCATTCAAAGGATTTGAAGGTGAAAAAAGTTATAAAGGAAATGGACAATGACAAGGTCGTGGAGGCCGTGGAAAAGGAAGAAGTTATATCAACAAATTCAACAATGAAGATAAAAATCACCGCTCATTCAGAGGTCGTGGCCATGGTCAACGAAGAGGTAAAGGACGTGGAGCCTATCAAGGTAACAATGAAATGAGATATGAAAAATCTAAAATTGAGTGTTATAACTGTCATAAAATTGGACATTACTCTTGGGAATGTCGTAGTAATGTTGAAGAGAAAGCTAATCTTGTTGACAACAACAAAGATGAAGATGAGTCAACATTGTTATTTGAACTCAAAGAAGAAGATAAAGATGATTGCAGTTCATGGTATCTTGATAATGGAGAAAGCAATTAATCATATGTGTGGATACAAAAATAAGTTTGTGGAGATAAAGAAGACGGTGAAAGGTAATGTATTTTGTGGAGATACCTCAAAGATCCAAATTGAAGGAATATATATGATTCTGATATCCTGTAAAGATGGTGGTCATAAATTGATTAACAATGTTTAATATGTGCCAAAATTGAAAAGTAATATATTTTTGAGTTTGAGTCAACTTTTTGAAAAAGAATATGATATTCATATGAAAAATATGCATCTTTGGTTTAGAGATTCAAGTAATAACTTAATTGCTTAAGTGCATATGGCAAAGAATAGGTTGTTTCCTTTGAATCTTAAGACCATCGATGCAAAGTGTTTGAAGGTTAATATCCAAGATGACTCATGGTGTTGGCATATGTAATTTGGACACTTGAACTTTGAAGCACAAATCAATGGGAGACAAGAACATGGTTGATGGAATCCCGTCAATCAACCATCCCGTCTTCTTTATCTCCGCAAATTTATCTTTGTGTCCACACATATGATTGTTTGCTCCATTGTCAAGATACCATGAACTATAATCATCTGTATCTTCTTCTTTGAGTGTCAATAACAATGTTGACTCATCTTCGTCTTTGTTGTTGTCAACAAGATTAACTTTCTCTCGAACATTAATACGACATTCCTAAGAGTAATGTCCAATTTTATGACAATTATAACACTCAATTTTAGATTTTTCATACCTCATTTCATTGGTACCTTGATAGGCTCCATGTCCTCTACCTCTTCGTTGACCATGGTCACGATCTTTGAATATCTGGTGATTTTTATCTTCATTGTTAAATTTATTGAAATAACTTCTTCCTCTTCCACGACCTCCACGATCGCCATGGCCTCGCCATTGTCCATTTCCTTTGTAACTTTTCTCACTTTCAAATCCTTTGAAGGACACCTGAGTTTTAAGAAGTTTCTCTAGTGTCACTTCTTTTCTCCATTTCATCTTTTCTTCGTGGGCTTGTAGAGAACCTTCTAATTGGTATACTGTCATAGAGTCTAAATCTTTATACTCCTAAATAACTCACACCACATAATCAAATTTAGGTGACCACACAAACATCATCTACTTCCTCGCGGTATCTTCTTAGTTGATTCACAACAGTCATCAATCTTGAACATAAATTCGAATTAGATTCAAATTCTTTCATTTTTAAAACTCCAAAGTTAGCCCTTAGAGTTTGAAGTTTTATCTTCTTTACTTAATCAACTCCTTAGAGAGAATTTTATAAAATCTCTCAAGCTTCTTTTGAGGTTGTTGCATCAACCACCTTCTCAAATATGTCATCATCCAAACATTAATGGATAAGAGTGAGGGTCTGTTGATCTTTCTTTCTTGTCTTTTACAAGACCTCCTTTTCATTTGAGGATAAAGTTTTCTCATTAACGTGTTTTGTATACCCTTTGTCTACAATGTCTCAAACATCTTGAGAGTTAAGAATGTCTTTCATTCATAGATACTATTTTCGTAATTTTCTCTTGTGAGATGGGGGTACTGAAAGGACAACAAACTATTATTTGCCATGGATTTGATACCACATTGTTGGATAAAATGATAATCACACCCAGGATAATGTCCACACTAAATAACAATAGTAAGAGAGTAACAACGACACCAAATATTAAAATGGGGTAAATATGATACCCGAGTAAGTAATACAATAATATTGATGAAAATTTGGTAGTGTCAAAAGACTAGTACACTTTTATAAGAACAACATTCTTTTATTTCTTACAACTCACAATAATATTATTTTTACACTGTTTTCTCACAAACTAAGAAATAGCTTGTGGATTACTCTTTCTACTCTCTATTGCTTTCTCTATTTTGGTGTATCTTCAAATGTTCAATTACTACTCTATTTATAGAGTTTTGAACCTCTTGATTATATCATTGACACAAATATGGCAGCCAATTTCTACAAAGTTTGGCTATCAAACTCCACCAAAACTCTACCAAAATTTGACTACCAACTTCCACAAATGTGGCTGTCAACTTTTACATTTGTGGCTATTAATTTCCACAAGTATGGCTGCCAAAATTGGTGCCAAGCTTTGTTCCCACACTCCGCCAGGGTTTGCTAAGATGACGTGTTAGCCTCTGAAAATTAGAGGTATCTCATAGTTGGGTCGGTCCTGATATCACTAAAATCCATTAACCTAACAGAGCCCAAAGAGTTCGTATAGGTAGATAACCTACTAACATGATTGGGGGAAATCGAGATACAGTGCTCAGTACCAACATAGTCAACTTGACCGACGATCTTGGGTTCCGTTGTAAAGACATGGTGCAGACCAAATGCACATTAGCAAGCTTCACTAAAATACACTGAGAGAGAGAACATGATTTCCCAAACGCCAAAACCAATATAAGAAACTGAAATATGCATTGCTTAGCTTATAAAAGCAATATCTCATGTTCTATTAGGCTACTCAAAATTAAGAAACTTGTATTTTAGAATAGCTATCATGGTTCATATGTTAAACCGTTTGACTCTCAAAAAACGAAATGTGATAAAATAATATTTCACTTTTCTTCTTTCCTCTCCTTGTTTGAAAAGGAGAAACAAATAAAAACAATCAACCAATTAAAGTTAAGACAAGATTTTGTACTTACTCAGTAATATGTTTTTGAAATTCAGGATATCTTGTCAAAAGAAACTCAACTAGCTTTTCCCTTGTTATTTCAACAGCTGAGCAAATATACCTCCCTTTTGTACTAGGATTTTCAAAAAGAAAAATGTGAGCATTTGTCACATCATCTACATGTACAAAAGGTACAATTGGAGGGTAACTCATACTAAAATTTTGATGACCTGCACAAATTTTTCCAATTACGATTCGGTAGAACATATATACGTTGAGAAAATGAAAATCTATGATATTTTAAGACGTACCAAGAATCATTTCCATGGATGAACGAACAGAGCCAGGAATTTGGGGAGTAATAAAGGTACCGTGTATCCAAGTTGGGATTACAGTCACAAGATCGATACCATTTTTTTCAGCAAATTCTAGAGCTACTTTTTCTGTTAATGTCTTACTAATCGCGTAAGAACTTGCAAAAGGCTTCAGTGTTCTCATAACATCTACATCTGTCCACGAGCATTCATCGATTATGTTGGAACTTCCAGTTTCCACAACCGTAGCTGCACTAGAAGTGTATACAACGCGTTTAACTGTTTTTGAATCGAGACATGCCTGTAAAATACCTATTGCCCCATTTATTGTTCTTTGTGTTATTGTTTCTTCAGTTTCTTTGTTTTCAAAATCAATTGGATGTGCAACATGAAATACACCAATGCAGCCTTCAATTGCTGCATTGAAACTTTGTGGTTTGTGTAGATCAGCATTAAAAATATTCAACCTTTCTTGTGCACCTGGGAGATTTGTGAGGTAGCTTACATCCTTCTTGCTATCTACAATCAATGAAAGTTAGGCTAAAAATAGTATAATTTTAACCGGACAACAATGACATAAATTAATCGTACTTTGTTCCAATTTATGTGAAGGTATTGTTGGAAAAATGATTTTGATACCTCAAAAAAAATTGTCTAGAATTATTATATTTGTGAGTCTTTGGTGTACTGGCCTTGATTGAATAATTGCCTTGATTCACCATTATTCTTGTATAATTCCTAACATAACTTTTTGGAAGTGTTTTTTTTTTTGAGAAATTAAGTGTTTGGCAAATTTTTAAAACTGCTTTTAAATTGAAGCAGAAACAGGTTTTTTTGCTGTTGGGAAAAAGTTAAAAATTTCTGTTTTTAAAAAAAGACAGAAGCAGAAATAGAAAATTATTTTTTTAAGACTAAAATATCCTTGCATATATACATATTTATCAATATATCCCTTATTAATTAATTAACATATCTCATAAGTTTAGTTGTTTTTTATTCAAGAATTTTATTTTTTATTTTTATAAAATAAATTTTTTATTATATTTAAGTTTTATATTATTATTTATATATTATATTGTATATATTACTTTATGTATTAGTTTAGAGAATTAGAAATAAAAGTAACAACGATATTTTTGTAGGATTAAAAAGAAAAAGAAAAAGTAACAATTAAAATTTAGACCCTCTCAAAAAAAGTAACAAATAACAATTTTTTCTTTTCTTAATTTACGTATTATTTTATTTTAATTTTAATTTTTTAAAACCTTAGAGTATTAAAAAAAAAAAAAAAATAGCTAAGATTGAATCCAAAAAATAGGTAATAAATAACAAAAATATTCCTCTTTCAATACTTTTCAACAATATTTATATATGTAAAATATTAATTTAAAATTTAAATATGTACATTTTAAATAATTAAATTAAAAATATAATTAAAGTTTATGTATTAGATGTTTAAAAAAGTTTCTATCTATAAAAATAATTTTAATATTAAAAGCACATTGATTCTTGTCATTTTTCTTAATTTGACTCTCAAAAACACTTTTTTTTAAAAATTAGTCAAAAAAGCACTTTTCTAAAACGCTATTTCAAAAAAGCGCTTCTAAAAATAAGTAATTTTTAGCCGCAATGTCAAACATGCTCTTAGAGCCATTAATCTGCTGAGTCTTCTATTTTTTTAGTAGCATATTGTCCCAATTTATTATATTAATTAATGAGTCTTTTATTTTTATATTTTCAAGTTCTTTCATTTGATGGTGGAGACATACCAACAAAACACCTTTCTCCTAATATTTCAAGTTTTCCTATCGTATATTTTTTTTTGTTTCTGCTTTTATTCGTATTAGAAAAGCTTGTTAAATTATAAAAATATACTTTTTATTAGTAAAATTTTATTTAGAACAGTGTCATATACGCTTCAAGCTTTCAAAATATTTCTACTATTTTCCTAATCGTACAATAATTTACATATTTAAACATTACATATTAACGTTTAAATTATAAAATAAAAAACATAAGTAGCTCATTAATTATATTTCTTCCCACCTTATATGATGATGTGTAACCATAACAAATTCAGTTAGTTAGTGTGATATACATACATCATAACGTGTATAAATATTTTTTTGTTTTTTTTTTTATAAAATACTTTTTTTTTTTAAATCTTGTCATAAATAAATCAAATGATCACACCAATGAGAAAATCCATGAGGCCATCACCCCAACCTTAAAAAAAAAAAAAACTGAACGATACCAGAAACCAAAGTCAACAAAAAGAAGGAAGCTAACTCAAATTCAATTAAATAGCAAACAATAAAAAATATTAAGGTCCTGTTTATTCTAATGTTTGACTAATCGTGTTATTAATTCAAGTTGATATCATTTTTCATTCGATGTCTCGATTAAATTTTGTTTATTTTAAATATTTGTAGCAGACCCTGTTATGATATTTTAATATTATTTTATAATCAGTTAAATTATAAAGTGCATGTGATATATTCGCAGATAACATAACATGATTGTAATCATTTAAAATTTATTTAAATATAAATTTATTAAATGATTCGGATTATATCAAATTCATGAATATATTAGTCCAATAAATATTATAGATTAATATAATTGAGTTAATTATTTAAATTCAATAAATATTAATTTAATTAAAACCCGCTCCATAAAGCCCATATGTCATGTCACTTAAATCTGATTGGCCGAAGGAAACCCTATTCCAATCACAACTCCCCTATTTTTAAACTATAAATAGGGGTCCTCATAATTCAAAAAAGATGACAGAAAATTCTAAATAAGAAGCTAGAGAAAACCCGTGGTACAAACGCCATAAAATTCTCTATAAGCTAAAAGTTTAAGAATTCAAGCATTTAAGTTCAAGAACGATCAAGATCAAGATCATCGAATTCAAGAACAAGCTCGAAGCCCTTGAATTCAAGTAAAAGTTAAGATCAAGATAAAGTTTAAAGTTCAAGTTCATCGAAGATTCAAGATCAAGCTCCAGAGCCCTTGAATTTATATTTGAAAAGGCGAATTCAGAGGAATTATAGAGATTGTAACACTCGCACTTGAAATAATAATACGATTGTTGCATAATTTTCCGTTCTTGTTTATTATTTTTCTCGACGCGAATTTTATTGTCTACAAATTCTGGCACGCCCAGTGGGACAATCTCTACCTCTCATCTCAACTTTTCAAGCATTAAAGAATATCGAGATGACTTCCATGAAGATCAACTCTCAATCAACTGCCTCTAAGGCCACTAGCTCCAAGTTCTCTACTGAAGTTGAAAGCATTCTTGGTGTTACCTTTGGAAGTTTCGGAGCTGTTACGGGGAGCAAAACTGCTATGCTAGGACAACAAACACTTCAAGTGTCGTCCGCATCAACTCCAGTTTTTGGGTCTGCGACTCCAAAAAGATCAAGTTCCTCCGCAAATGCTTTAGAAGGAGAAAGCAGTGTTGCTGAGAAGATCAAGAAGACTTTAGCTCTACTTGAACAATTTGGTTCCAAGAACTCTACCACAAGGGAGAACTATGATTCAACTAATGAATCATCTCCACATGCATCGCGTAACATAAGTCCGCTGAAGATTAACTTACGCGAAAATCCATGCTACTCTCCTACATCTCCAATGATCATGCAAACAATGGTGACTGCTGCTTCTTCCCCTGAGGAACAACTCGCAAATCTGACGAAGTTGGTTCAAGGATTGACAAAGCATGTACAACACCAAGAGTCTAGAATCGATAAGTTGATGGATTAAATGGAAGGACTTTTAGATGGAGAAGCGAGTCATGCTCCTGGAAAAGGTGTTGAAGTTCAAGAGATCGGAGATCCTGCGAAGAAAGCACCGCTTGTTAATGAGATACCAGTTTCTTTTAAAGGAATGATCTCGCTCGATCGCTTGAAAGAGTTTATTGAAGGCACAATCAAAGATAAGTATGAAGTCTCCACCAAGTCTTCTCATATGTATGTAAAGCCATACACTGCAAGAATTGATAACTTTAAAATTCCTGTTGGTTATCAACCTCCCAAATTTCAACAATTTGAGGGTAAAGAAAATTTGAAGCAACATGTTGCACACTTTGTGGAGACATGTAATAATGCTGGAACATATGGAGACCATTTTGTTAAGCAGTTTGTCCGCTCTCTAAAAGGAAATGTCTTTGATTGGTACACGGATCTTGAGCCCAATTCTATTGATAATTGGGAGAAACTAGAATACAAGTTTCTCAATCGCTTCTATAGCACAAGGCGTACAGTGAGCATGGTAGAACTCACGAATGCTTGCCAATGGAAGGATGAACCGGTTATAGATTTCATAAATCGATGGAGGAACGCGAGCCTAAATTGCAAGGATAGGCTTAGTGAAGCTTCTGCAATAGAAATGTGTATCCATGGAATGCACTGGGAGCTTCTTTACATCTTACAAGGAATAAAACAAAAATCCTTCGAAGATCTAGCTACTCGCGCTCATGATATGGAGTTGAGCATGTCCTCTGCTAGAAAAGATATGACGTTTGTCCATGATCCTCGCAAAGGAAGAGACAAGCAGGAACCCAAAAAATGGAGCAAATTTGTGCCTAGAAATGACAATAAAGAATCCATGAATGTTAATCTGTCGCCTACGAAGTTCACTACGAATGAGGGCATGAAGTAAAATGTGAGAACGACTTTCCAAGCTCGTTCAAATCAAAAGTCGACACTAAGGGAGATGAAAGGGAAAAAATATCCCTTCTTGGATTCTGACGTTTCTGAGATTTTTGATGAGTTGCTCGAGTTAAAACTCATTGAGTTGCCAGAAATGAAGAGACCTGATGAAGCTGGAAAAGCTGATGACCCAAATTATTGCAAGTATCATAGACTTGTGAGTCACCCTCTTGAAAAATATTTGTTTTCAAAGATAGAGTGATGCGATTGGTTAGAGAAAAGAAGACTGTCCTTGATGATGAGAAAGCTAGTTCTAACCAAATCTCCATCACATTTGGCTCACTCGATCCGGTTCAAATATGTATCTCTTAAAATCATGAAGAAGAGTCATTAGAGCAAGAAAAATCTCAAGTCGATATAGATGGTGATGAAGGCTGGATTCTTGTGACTAAGCGAAGACGCAACAAGTCAAGCTTACGAAAAGAATCATTTGAGCAACCAATTATAAGGAAGATGGTGAAGAAACCGGAGAAGCAGAAATCAATCAAGTACCCAAAAAGGGCAAAGGTAGAAGTGCATCACTACCAGAAACCCCGACGTCCTATGACTCTAGAGGAATTCTTGCCAAGTCTGTTCTGCACAAAGTCTACTCGAGACAATATCGAGACATCATGTTTCAATGCTGATAAAAAAGAAACAATGAAGGTGCCTCCTACTGACAAAGAAGGAACAACAAGTGAATCCTCACCAAAAGTGTCTCCTAGTGACGAAGAAAGAGCAACAAGGGAAATCTCGTCAATGATGTCTCCTTCATCTTTTGAAAAATCTATTGAACCTTCTTCCCAAGAAGCATATGCATGTGATACAAAAATTACATTTACAGATAATGATCTTCTATTTGGTGAAACCCTACACAACCGTCCTTTGTATATGATGGGTCACATGCTACAGAAGAAGATAAATAGAATCTTAATAGATGAAGGATCTGGAGTCAACATTCTGCCTATCCACACATTGAAGGAACTCGGCATCACGACTGAAGTACTTAATGAAAGTCGTTTGTTGATACAATGATTCAATCAAGGGGGACAGAGGTCCATATGCTCTATTAAATTAGAGATCCACATGAAAGATTTGCGATCAAGTGTATGGATGCATGTGATCGACACAAAGACTTCATACAATATATTACTTGGCAGACCTTGGGTACATGAGAATAGAATTGTCTCATCTTCTTATTATCAATGTTTGAAGTATCTTGAAGGCGGGATTGAAAGGAAAATAGTTATAGATGATAATCCTTTCACCGAAGTTGACACACACTTTACCGATGCAAAATTCTATTTGAAGAGTTATGTTATTAAAGGGACAAAATCTAATGATGTCAAATCAATCAAGTCCGATAAGATCACAAGAAAAAGAATCGATGCGGCTGTCGGAAAGGTAAAAGTTGACACTAAAGAA
Source organism: Solanum etuberosum (assembly GCA_029582245.1). Classification (NCBI taxonomy): domain Eukaryota; kingdom Viridiplantae; phylum Streptophyta; class Magnoliopsida; order Solanales; family Solanaceae; genus Solanum; species Solanum etuberosum. The sequence continues at coordinate 24,622 of JAJONR010004297.1, forward strand.
CTTTGCCCATTCTTAATGAAGGGAAGATCATGTGTTCGAAGAAGAAGCTGCCTTCTGGACTTCGCTATGTCCCAAAAGTGAAGAAAAAAGAAGGTCAATCATCTAACCTTCAAGAAAATGCATTGAGGGGGATGATTCTTCCTATTAGAAGAATCGATGCAATAAACTTATCTTCGAAACCGCTAGGAAATTCAATCGTTCAAAATCAAGTGCGAGATGTGGCACTCCCTACAAAACACACAAGAGAAGGTTTTGATCCCAATGCTTACAAATTATTTGTGAAGACTAGATATAACCCTAATGAGCCATCAATGTTAGGGAAACTCCCATCAGAAGATACAACTAGGAAAGCACGTGAAGGCCTAGGTTATAGCCAACCGCCGCCAATTCGCATTTTCATAAGAAGGGCAAGCAATAACCATATAACTTTTGAAGATGATATCACTACTCCCAACAAAAAGCCTTCCGTCTTTGATCGACTTGGAGAATCGTCTGCGAGAACTTCTGTGTTTGAGAGGTTAGGTCCATTGAAGAAGAAGAATAACAAGAATCTGAGAAGTTATCTAAAAGTGACAACTATTGCTTCACCTATTATTCGAAATGATTTCAAAAGTTTGATTCCTTCTAGAATGAGGCGATGAGTGGAACTTGTGGTTTCTTGTAAAGAGGAACTCAAGGCAAAAGCTCACACTGTAGTTTACACCAAGGAGTGTGAGGAAGATGAAGAAAGTGTAGGCTCCTCATATCGATCCAGAATGAGCACAATGCCTTGCCTAAAATGAAGATCGATGAAGAGTTGGAAGATTTTGTCTGTTGTTGTCATATATATGTCAATGACAATGACCCTCTAGAAGAGGAAGATGCTGGAGATGCTCCACCAGAACTTGAAGAAGGAGTGAAGACCACAATAGATCCTTTAAATGAAGTTAACCTTGGCACTAATGAAGACCCAATGCCAAATTACTTGAGTACATTTCTAGAAGTTGAAGAAGAAATCACTTACATGAATATACTCAAAGAATATAGGGATGTCTTCGCTTGGAGTTATAAAGAAATGCCTGGCTTGAATCCTAAAGTAGCGGTCCATCAGTTGGCAGTCAAAAATGGTTCTCATCCTGTTAAGCAAGCTCAAAGATGTTTTAGGCCAGACTTGGTTCCGTTGATAGAAAATGAAGTTAACAAACTTATTGAGGTAGGCTTTATTCGTGAGGTCAAATATCCTACATGGATTTCAAGTATTGTTCCTGTGAGGAAGAAGAATGGTCAAATTTGAATTTGTGTTGACTTTAGAGATCTCAATAATGCATGCCCTAAAGATGAGTTTCCTCTTCCCATTACGGAGCTGATGATCGATGCCACTACTGGTTATGAGGCAATGTCTTTCATGGATGGTTCTTCTGGCTATAATCAAATCCGCATGGCACCAAAAGATGAAGAACTCACCGCATTTCGCACACCTAAGGGTATTTATTGCTACAAAGTGATGCCATTTGGTTTAAAGAATGATGGTGCCACATATCAAAAGGCTATGCAAAATATATTTGATGACTTGCTCCATAAAAATGTTGAATGCTATGTTGATGACTTGGTGGTAAAGTCGCGAAAGAGGGGTGATCATTTGAAAGACTTAAGAATGGTGTTTGAGTTGCTCCGAAGATATCAACTAAGAATGAATCCATTGAAATGTGCCTTCAGAGTTACTTCTGGCAAGTTTCTTGGCTTCATTGTGAGACATCGAGGAATTGAAATTCATCAAGCCAAAGTTGATGCAATATCGAAGATGCCTGAGCCTCGAATATTCATGAGTTAAAAAGTCTCCAAGGAAAGCTAACCTACTTGAGGAGGTTCATCTCAAATCTAGCGGGAAGATGCCAACCATTCGGTCATCTCATGAATAAAGGTGCTCTTTTTAATTGGGACCAAACATGTAGCGATGCTTTTCAAAGTATCAAATCGTATCTAGCGAAACCTCCAGTTTTGGCAGCCCCTAAACCTGGAAAGCCATTGATACTCTACATTGCGGCACAAGAAAGGTCCGTAGGAGCCCTGTTAGCTCAAGAGAATAGTGAAGGCAAAGAAAACTCTCCTTATTACTTAAGTAGAACGATGACGCCGAATGAGCTGAACTATTCGCCAATTGAAAAGTTGTGCTTGGCACTTGTCTTCTCAATTCAAAAGATGAAGCATTATTTTCAAGCTCATGTTGTTCGCCTTATTTCTAGAGCAAATCCCATAAAGTTTGTTATGTCGAAACCTTTCCTTAGTAACCGACTAGCAAGATGGTACCTCCAATTCCAATAGTTTGAGATTGTGTACGTCCCTCAGAAAGTTGTAAAGGGACAAGCATTAGCGGATTTCTTGGCAGACCATCCGATACCGGATGATTGGGAGTTAACTAATGAGCTTTCTGATGAAGATGTGATGTCTATTGAAATTCAACCTCCTTGGAAAATGTACTTTGATGGGGCTGCACATCGTGGTGGAGCTGGCGCTGGCGTGGTGTTCATCACTTCACAAGAAGAGATTCTACCATTCTCCTTTACTTTGAAGCAATATTGCTCCAATAATGTCGCTGAATACCAAGCGCTGATACTTGGACTTGAAATGGCCGTTGACATGAAGCAATTACACTTACAAGTCTTTGGTGACTCTCTCAATCAACTCTTGGGAAGTTATGAGGTGAAGAAGCCTGAATTGCGCCCTTATTATGATTATGCTCAAAAGTTGATAGGATGGCTTGGAGATGTAACCCTCCAACATGTGCCTAGAACGAAAAATAAGAAAGCTGATGCATTGGCTGACCTAGCTTCAACGCTAACCCTTCCTAATCAGACACAAGTGACTATTTGTCAAAAATGGATAGTACCACCGCCAAATGAGGAAGAATATACAGAAAATGAGCTTGACCATCTCGTCGCCGTTTCTGAATCCGCGAAGGAAGATTGGAGACAACCCATTATTGACTACATGTGTTATAGGATATTTCCAGAAAATCCAAGGAGAAGGACTGACATTCGTCGTCGTGCACCTCGCTTCCTTTACTACAAGGACACATTATATAGAAGATCGTTTGAGGGTGTACTATTACAATTTTTGGGAGAGGAAAAGGTAATTCAAGCTCTGCAAGAAGCACACTCAGGAGTATGTGGATCAGATCAATCTGGACCGAAGCTCCACTTTCACATAAAGAGAATGGGGTATTATTGACTAACCATGGTGAAGGATTGCTTAGATTATGCTCGAAGGTGCAATGCTTGCCAATTTCATGCAAATTTCATACATCAGCCGCCAACAGTATTACACCCAACTATTGCATCTTGGTCGTTTGACGTTTGGGGATTAGATGTTGTAGGACCACTACCAAAATCTTCTGGTGGACACTTGTACATCTTGGTTGCAACAGATTACTTCTCAAAATGGGCTGAAGTTGTCTCTCTCAAAGAAGTGAAGAAAGAGAATGTTGCAAATTTTATCCGAGTGAATATCATCTATCGCTTTGGCATCCTTCGCCACATAATAACGGACAATGGCAATCCATTTGATAACAAGTTAATGAACAAAAATTGTGATCTCTTTGGCTTCAAGAAGCGTAAATCTTCTATGTATCATGCTGCCTCCAATGGCCTTGCTGAAGCATTTAATAAAACTCTATGCAACCTCCTCAAGAAAGTTGTCTCCAAGTCCAAACGAGATTGACATGAAAGAATGAAAGAAGCTTTGTGGGCATATAGGATAACATATCGCACACCAACTCAAGCAACACCATATTCACTTGCTTTTGGAGTTGAAGCAGTCCTGCCACTCGAGCGTCAAATACCTTCCTTAAGACTTGCTATTAAAGAAGGGCTCACTGAAGAAGAAAATGTCGGACTGTGGCTTGCTGAATTAGAAGCACTTGATGAAAAGAGGCTAGAAGCCTAACAAAACCTTGAATGTTATCAAGCTCGTCTATCTCGTGCTTTCAATAAAAAGATTCGGTTGAGGTGCTTCCAAGTTGGAGACCAAGTTCTTACGGTAAGAAGACCCATCATTACTTCGCACAAGTCTGGGGGGAAATTTACCTCAGAGTGGGATGGACAATATGTCGTACAAGAAGCATATTCAGATGGTGCTTACAAGCTTGTTGATGCAGATGGTGTAAGGATCGGTCCTATTAATGCAAAATTCCTAAAGAGGTACTACCCTTGAAGTAAGATGATGCTCCTTAAGGTACGAGCCTAAACTGCATGTCACTCCTGGCCCGCAAGAGTATAAACTGTGTACGGTACCACAACAAAACAAAAAAACAAAAAAAAATCACTCACTCCCCCAGAACTACGTTGTGACTTGATCCTCTTCACTGAAGTACGTAGGCGCTTAGAATATATCCTAAGTTCAGTTGCATGAGTGTCAAAAAACCACATGTTCCCACTTGATCTGTCACATGAAAGTCAAAGCGATAAGTATTTTGTTTTATCTTTTGTCTCATCAAACCTTAGACTTGTACGAAGTATTGATGGGTCAATAGAAGGGGCAAACCCTTATAAAATATGGGGTTTTTTAGCAGTGGCTTAAAGTCTTCAAATTCAGCCAAGTATGCAAGTTAAAGTCTTCAAATTCTTCAAGTATTTAAGTAGAAGTCTTTAAATCCTCCAAGTATGCAAGATGAAGTCTTCAAATTCTTTAAGTATGCAAGTAAAAGTCTTCAAATCCTTCAAGTTTGCAAGTTGAAGTTTTCAAAATTTTCAAGCATGCAAGTAGAAGTCTTCAAATCCTCTAAGTATGCAAGTTGAAGTTTTCAAATCCTCTAAGTATGCAAGTTGGAGTCTTCAAATTTTTCAAGTATGCAAGTAGAAGTCTTCAAATCACTCTAAGTTTGCAAGTTGAAGTCTTCAAATCCTTCAAGTATGCAAGTTAAAGTCATCAAATTCTCCAAATATGCACGTTGTTGAATTTCCATGCCTTAAGGTGAAAGAAATTATCCCTTTGCATCTTAAATTGGCCATTTCGCGGATTTATCCTTAAATGAATCTTTAAATTTCCATGCCTTAAGATGAACGAGAATTGTCCCTTTGCACCTTAAGCTGGCTTTTTCATGAATTTATCCTTAAATGGATCTTTAAATTCCCATGCCTTAAGGTGGACGAGATTTATCCCTTTGCACCTTAAGCTGGCTTTTTTTACGGGATTATCCTTAAAAGGATCTTTAAATTTCTATGCCTTAAGGTGGACACGATTTGTCCCTTTGCACCTTAAGCTGACCTTTCCACGAAATTTATCCTTAAAAGGATATAAAAAAAAATCCATGCCTTAAGGTGAAAAATAATTTGTCATTTCACACCTTATGCGCAAGTATTCAAAATTTAGTAAAGCCTCAAGTAAGTGATCTTCAAGGCGGGTACGTTAAACACATCCCTTCACACCTTATACTTAAGTATTTGGGACCTTGTAAAGCCTTGAGAGTAGTGTTTTTTTTTTCAAGGCGGGGACGTTAAACACATCCCTTCACACCTCAACACCTTATGCGCAAGTATTCGGAATTTAGTAAAGCCTCAAGTAAGTGATCTTCAAGGCGGGGACGTTAAACACATCCCTTCACACCTTATGCGCAAGCATTCAGAATTTTAGTAAAGCCACACAAATATGAAATTTTCAACATGACAGAATCTAAAGTTAACTTCAAAAAATCATCTAGAAAGATTCTGAAGGTATTAAATCTTGAATTTCGGATATGTTGTAGATCTTTGTTTCTAGATTCTAAATAAACAAGCGGCTTGTGATTTCGTCGTTCCTACATCAAGACACAAGAATTTTAGTAAAGCCACATAAATATGAAATTTTCAGCATGACAGAATCTAGAGCTAACTTCAAAAAAATCATCTAGAAAGATTCTGAAGGTATTAAATCTTGAATTTCAGATATGTTGTAGACCTTTGTGTCTAGATTTTAAATAATCAAGCGTCTTGTTATTTGGTCGTTCCTACATCAAGACACGAGAGTTTTAGTAAAGCCACACAAATCTGAAATTTTCAGCATGGCAGAATCTAGAGCTAACTTCAAAAAATCATCTAGAAAGATTCTGAAGGTATTAAATTCTGAATTTTGGATATGTTAGAGATCGAGAAGTCTAGTTTCTGGAAAATTAAACCGTTCATGATTTCGAATTTTCTACAATGAGATATAAATTTTCTACGACAGACATGTTAAGCTGTAAAAAGAAAAGTGACGAAAATCAGAAAAAGGGAGGGAGATTACCTTGAATTATGCCCCTTTCGTCATAGGCTCGTAGCTCGAAGACAAAATTGTGGAGATAATGTGTCTATTTATAGATGTCATGTGGTGGGAATAAAATCCTTCTCCTAGTTCAATTACAATTTTTTTTTTACTAGAATAATAAAAAAGGACTGAATATGAAAGTGAGTTGGATTATAATTCTCAGTTCAACTCCAATTTGAACTTAAATGGCATCATAAAATAAGATTTTTGAGGCAGTGGTTTTATCCTACTACAACTACAATTTGGGCTAAAATTTGCATCATAAAATAAGATGCATGCTCACCTGCCACGTCAACATTCATGATTCCTTTCCTAGGCGGTTGTTTACTTGTGGCCTTGCCATAAATAGATTAATTTTAAAGTGGTCAACCATCATATAAAATGACATTCTTTAATCAATTACACCAAGACCAAGTTACGCTCTTAGTGGAGAAAATTGTTAAACTTTGTACCTCTCTTCTTGAGGTCTATAAACAGTAACTAAGTATCTTTCTTATAAGATCATAGTTCATCCCGATACTTCATAGTCTTGTTTCAGAATTACGATATATTCAAACCTCAACAAGATTTGAAGCAGGAGGCATTTGTAATCATTTAAAATTTATTTAAATATAAATTTATTAAATGATTCGGATTATATCAAATCCATAAATATATTAGTCCAAATAAATATTATGGATTAATATAATTGAGTTAATTATTTAAATTCAATAAATATGAATTTAATTAAAACCCGCTCCATTAAGCCCATATGCCATGTCACTTAAATTTGATTGGCCGAAGAGAATCCTATTTCAATCACAACTCCCCTATTTTAAAACTATAAATAGGGGTCCTCATAATTCAAAAAGGAGGACCGAAAATTCTAAACAAGAAGTTAGAGAAAACCCGTGGTACAAACGCCATATAATTCTCTATAAGCTAAAAGTTTAAGAATTCAAGCATTCAAGTTCAAGAACGATCAAGATCAAGACCATCGGATTCAAGAACAAACTTGAAGCCCTTGAATTCAAGTAAAAGTCAAGATCAAGATAAAGTTCAAAGTTCAAAGTTCAAGTTCATCGAAGATTCAAGATCAAGCTCCAAAGCCCTTGAATTTATATTTGAAAAGGCGAATTCAGAGGAATTATAGAAATTGTAACACTCGCACTTGAAATAATAATACGATTGTTGCATAATTTTCCGTTCTTGATTATTGTTTTTCTCGACGCGAATTTTATTCTCTATAATGATAACTGATAAAAAAGGACATGTGACATTTAAATGTAAGTAATATTTTTTAAAAAAAAAACAAAAAAGGAAAAAATTAATCTTCAATAAAAATTATTTTTTCTGTCTCAATTTATGTGACACATTTCGAATTTTGAAAATTAAATTGGTTTAGTTTTTACAGTAAATTTTTCATATATCTTTTAAATATTTTGAATTATCAATTTTTGTGACTTATAATATTTTTTTAAGTAGTTTACAAATATATAAATTTCATTTTTAAAAAATTGAAGATTTCATAAGCAAATTTTTGATCAAACTTAAATTGATTATCGAAAAATAATATGTGTCACATAAATTGAGATAGAGACTTGTCGTCTACCCCACTCCAATTTACCTCGCAACCCAGCCCATCCCACCTTCCCCTTTCTTCACGGCACATACTCTCTTGAAATTCTCATTTGTTCTTCTTTCACTTTGTGTTTTTCTTTTCAAATTAAAATTTTATTTTTTTCTTTTCTTTTTTGTGTTGTGGATTTGATTTGGACTATTATTCTATTGATAGTGATTTTTTTTATGAGGCTCTAACAAAGATGATAGTGTTCTTCTTTTATTTTGCTTTCAATTTTTCATATTTTGTTTTTTCATGTTCTTATAAAAATTTTCAAAATTAGTGTGATGTTTTTTTTTTGTTTTTTTTATGTTTTATAAAATTATTTATCAAGATTTTTTTATGATGGAAAGTGATTTAGGGGGTAGGAATAAAATGGAAGAACAAAAGGTGAGGGGGGATAAAATTATACAAAAATGTTCCTAATGCACTAAATATGAGTGAGATACATACCATATGTCAAATAAGCAAAAATTATCAAAATAACACACTAAGACTTTATTCAAAATGTTTAAAATAATCAAAACCTACTTAAAGTATGTCTCAACTCTTAATGAAAGTTGAAATCAACTTTAAAATTTATCAATGAGTTCCGCCTTAACACCATGCCATCACAAAACAGAAATGGCAGAAGGCCTAGAAGTTATTCCATTAAAGAGTGAAAAAATTGTGCATACACATAGAAAAATAAGTAAAGAAACGCAAACTTAAGCGTCAATAATTATAAGATCGAAATTATGTTAACCGATGTGATGAGCTTACGAAAGATTTCAAGTAGAATTATATTATAGGACTAACAAATTACCTGGATGAGATCTAATAGTTGTGTTAACACAATAACCTAGTTGAAGAAGTCTCATAACCATCCATGATCCAAGATAACCACTTCCTCCTGTTACACATACCTTTCCCTTCCCCTTCACTTCTTCCATATCCCCTCTATTCATCTCTTCTTTCTTTTCCCCTCTCTCTCTCTCTATCTCTATGTAGTAACTATCAAGTGGTCATAGGTTGCATCAAAGTGGTTAGAAAACAAGGGCAAGTTATTGTCATTTACCCACTACTTTCATCTTTTAAAATTGACCACACATCCAACTAACATGATTGAAATATGTGAAAGGGTATAATATGTAAATATGTCTTTTAATTTGGTTTCAGCTGATATATATATATTTAAGTTTTAGTTGTGTAAAAATATGTATTAATTTTTTTTATAAAATTGAGCAAGCAAACAATACATCATATATGACATAATATATGAAGGATGTCGTGGAGGACATGAATTGCCATGTAATACGCCAATTACAAATGAAGAATATAAATATAAAATCAAATCAAATTAAAAAACACGATTATATATTACGTCTATACTAAGGCATTCACTATTGTGAGACATTATCAGAGCTGGAAAAACACGATTTAACTTAGATTGCAAATTACTTTGAGTTAACCAATAAATTTTCATTCATTTCTTTTTTCTAGCTCTTGTCTAAAATTGATACTTTTGATCGAGGTAGACGTATCTTGAAAATTAGAAAATATTTATTCCTTTATCCTTTCTTTTGTATATTTCAAAATAACCAAAAATTCAATTTCTTAATTAAATAATGATAACCAATTACTTATTTGAAATTAAGTTGTAATAATATCATGTATTTATGTTTTGATTATTCTATCATTGCTATTGTTGGTGTAATATACCACAAATACAATAAATTACAGTTGAAATAAAATGAACAAAAATTATGAATAAACAAATATTTAGGTTGAGGCACGGATATCTCACTCTTTTTAAGGAGATTCAAGCTCACTACGACATAATTTACACTGATCCAGCAGTATATCTCTCGACACAACTACTTATTTTTTATGTTTTCATTATTCTATATCTAGTTAAAAGACAGAAATTTTCATATCTTTAAATAATTGCTAAATATAAAAAAATATTTTAAAAAAAATAAAAAATATGAAAAAATTAAATTAAAAAGGAGAAAGTAATGTAGTGGGCATGACAAGAACGAAATGACAGTGACCCAGCACTGATTGATGGAACCTTAGGTCTTTCAAAATGCATTTAAATAATATTATACGTTTGGGACCATGTTTAAATAATTTTTTGAAATGCATACTTTGTTGTAGATTCCATGGATCAATAGTATTAAAATGCGTTTGGGGCCATGTTCTCAATATATGGCTGTCTAAGACCCAAAATTTATAGGATTTGGGACCGTATTTAGTTGCAAATAATTGTATTCTAATGTTATTGACCTTGCATTTTAATACTTTATCGATGTTCCTAGCCTAAATCATAATGATTTGAGCTTAAGGCGGTATTTTTATATGCAGTAGGTATTTGGAGTGAAATGAAGCAAAAAGCTAAGCATGTGATTTAGGATCAAAATGACAAAAAAAATTGCTTGCAAACGGATGTTTTAAGGGCCTATATATCCCTCAACTTTGCTATTTAGAACTGATATAATTCTCGTTATGAAAGTGATTCATATATACTCCTACTGTTATACAAATGACTCACATATATCTTTTTTTCTCTAAAAAGGTGAAAAAATAAATTTTAATTTAATTTTTAAATTATTTTCTTTAAAAAGTATAATCCATATAGGGTATATTTGATCCTCCTTACACGTATTTTTTTTTTACTTTTTTGTTTCAACCATGAATTTAAATTTATTATTTTGATGGTCAAATTTATTTATGTTTCACTAATTTTCTTATAAAATTAATTATAAATGTCACAATATTTTTTTTACAAATACAAAAACTAAATAAAAATATAGCCACACAAAAAAATTAGTTTAAATCGTTTTCTTTAAACTAAAGAATGAAAGAAAAAAAGAATAAGAAACTCAAATAATGACAATGAGAGAAGTCAAAAATTAATTTCTGTATAAAAAAGATTAAAATGTACCTTGAACTTTGTTAGAATGATCATATATACCCCTACATGAATTTTTTTAAAATTATTTTGAAGTCAAATGTAACACCTCAGACTTCGAAAAAGGTTAAAGAGGGTTAACGGGCAAGTCCACGAACCCAAAATGGACCATAGACCCTTCACGACTCCCTATACGGACCATTTAGGGGTCCACGACTCGTTTAGGAAGGGTGGCCAACCGTCTAGGTCTGCCAAGGTGGGGGTCACCTGGACGGGACCCTAAACGGCCCGTGGTGGTGTGTACGGTCCGTTTATGGGTCTGTACAATTCACCCATCAACTTTTAAGTTTTGGGTCAACTTCAAACAATCATATCTTTCAACACATAATGAATTAGGTGGCCCATGATGGATCAAATTAAAGGTCTTTGAGTCCTCTTTCTAATGCCACCGAGTTTGCCTAATTTCGAGTTTGGAGTAAAAATTTATGCCCATTTTAGTGAAGCCCTATCTAACAGACGAAGGTTCACGGACGGCTATACGGCCCGTGAAGAGTCTCACAGACCATGGAGGCTTAAATGGTTCGTGAAGCCTTCCTTGAAGGGTAATCCATTAGTTTTTAAGTTGGGGTCATTTTGGTCTTTTCCCTATGCATTTGGTACTTAAACTACGTCGTTTTAATCCCTATTCTAAGCATAAACCCCGATGTTTTACACCTAATTAAGGGCTTAGAAAGTGTTAATCAATTATTTTACGTTCATTAACACTTCAAGTCATTAGAGTAAGGTTCCAAGAGGAGAAAAGCTAGGGTTTTGAGCATTCTTCGAGTTTCGTCGATTATGCCAAGAAATATGTTCTTCCAGGTATGTAAGGCTATTCATAATTCTGGACTAGTTCGTCCTCATGCCCTACATCTCAATCAGTCATAAATCATCACGTCTAAAAGATCTATTCATAGTTCTTGGTATTTGAATTTAGTTCTTTAACAGTTGAGGTTTTGATTCCTATTTTTGCATGTGAATCTTATAATGTTGTTCATGCTTAGTATCACATAAATCCTATTGATTTAGTAAAGTTATGTTTCCAAAGGAAATTGCATGAAAGTTTCTCATACATTGATTTTGGGCTTGAAAGATAAGTTCATGAGCATACGTTTTAAAAGTGTAAGTTTTGAACAGAATCCTTGAAAAAGTGAATTAAATGTTTTCATATGTACCATTTGACAGTTGGGAAAGAGCATAGTTGATGTATTGAAAAGTGCTTCAGAAAAGAAAAGTAACAAGTAAAGTAATAGTCTCTTTCTTTGTAAAGGGTGATTTGAGCATAATTGATATTGATTATTTTGGGAGTAGTATCGAGAACCGAATTAGGTAAGAGTCTATTATAACTCAAAAGTCTCATAAAACTGCGTAGCCGGCGTAGGATAAGATAGAACTGATTCTTTGTGAGACTACTCACTACTTCTGAGAAGACCTATTAGATGGATCCATAGTTACAATAGCATGCTATACCCCGACAAGATATAGGATGGCCCTTACAATATGGGTGAAACGTTGTATCATTGCTAGGCTTACAGTAATGGTTGTCGGTTAGATAAACTCCCCACAAAGTAGAGTATATCATTTTCATATTACTTTTATTGCATATTTTATTGTAAGGCTTAAATGGTTTTCACTTTATGTTAATTCATGCATTGATTCAATTGAGTTGCTTTCAGTCCTTCAGTTCGGTTATTTGTTCATTCAGCCATATTACATACTCGTACATTCAATGTACTGATGTCATTCGACCTACATCTTTTTATGATACAAATACATGTGTTCAGGATCATAAACATATGTTTCGTTGAGATCACTTTGCGCTTCGGATAGCTTTGGTGAGCCTCCCTGCTTTCTAGAGGATTTCACATTTATTTTCCAGTTATTGGTGAGTTGTTTGGGGTCTTGTCCGGACGTCTATCCTAGTATTTAGAGGGTTCATAGATTGTTAGAGTTAAGGAGTCTATTAGTTTTTCCCTTTTATTTTGAGATATTTTGCAAACTGTTATATTTATAAGGCCTAACCCATCGGTGACCCCCTAAAGTTCCCCCCAACTTTCACTTAGACACTCTAACTAGACTTTGTTCATTTTAGACACTTCATGTAAGGTCCTGTTATGTCATTTTTGATACTTTCTTTACAATTAGCAAAAATATGTAATGTGTGTAATGCACCTGCGAATGAGGTGTAAAGTGTCCAATTAAATGACGACATTTGTCATTTGTGCCTAAAATCATTCTTAAATAATAAATTTTGAGAAAAACAAAAAGTAGCCAATGAATCGATGACATGTGACATTTTTGCCCACATGATTAAAAAAACATTTAACCAATTAACAAAAAATATTTTGCAACCTTTTCATTGTCTTCTCCAAAATAACTATTTTGCAGAAACGCTGCCCCCACCCCCACTTCTCAATCATACACCAACCCTTTTATTATAGAATAATAAAGCTAAGTCATGGATTCACATTCTTTATAATCAATAAAAAAAATAGTAAAATTGAATAGAAATCATAAAATTAACTAGAAAAAAATAAGAAAGCACTTACAGTGAAAGCATTCCTCTTTGTGCGATAGAGTTCAACTCTATAAAAAGTTCTTCCAATTCATGTTTACGCGTGTATTTTCAGATCATGCCTTCACGAAGAACTGTTTGAGGACGTCCAACTAGGAGGTATGCTAACCCTTAAGGTTAAGAGGCTCTGAATGCACCTGAAGTGCAACCCCCTCAGGGAGATGTCACCAATGCTGAGTTTAAAAATGCTATTCAGATGCTAACTCAGGTTGTGGAAAACCAGGCTGGTCAACCAGGAGCGGGTTTCCAGGATGTAGCTGACACATCTAGAATCCGTGAATTCTTGAAAATGAATCCCCTGGAGTTCACTTGGTCAAAGGTAACTGAGGATCCGGTGAACTTCGTGGAAGAGATTCAGAAAGTATTTGAGGTCATGTGTGTTGCTGAACAGAGCGTGTGGATTTAGCCTCGTATCAGCTCAAATGTGTTGCTAGGATATGATATGATCAATGGAAGAAGAGTAGAGTAGAGGGGGCACCACTTTTGAGTTGGGCTGTGTTTGAAGATGCTTTCTTGGGTTGCTTCTTTCCTCAAAATCTAAGGGAAGCAAAGGTAAAAGAGTTTCTTAATCTGAAGAAGGAGTCTATGAGTGTTCAAGAGTGTAGCCTCAAGTTCACTCAACTATCCCGCTATGCTCCGGAGATAGTGGCTAATATGAGGAGCATAATGAGTTTGTTTGTGTCTCGGCTATCCCATTTATCTAATAAGGAGGGGAAGGCAACTATGTTGTTAGGGGATATGGACATAGCTAGGCTTATGATTCATGTACAATAGGTGGAGTAGGACAAGTTGAAAGACATGGAAGAGTTCTGTATTAAGAGGGCTAAGACAACAAATCATGAGTCTGGCCAGTAGAAGACCGGGAATGTAAATCGGTCATCCTTCCGGTAAAGGTCATCTGGACCTGCTCCATCGTCAGTTAGTGCGCCTGCACCAAGGAACATGAATGATTACAGGAACCAGAACTTTTAGAATTTTAGAGCTCAGGGTTCTTAGTCGCTAGGCAGTGTGGCACAAGGGTTCAATCGCAACCCACTTTATGGTAAGTGTGGTAAGCTTCATCCGGGGGAATGTCGTGTTGGTACTGATGGTTGTTACAAGGTGAAAGGGCGGGTCACTTTTCTAGGGAATGCTGATGTGGAGCCAGGGTAACAGGAGTAGCAGGGCTCAAACTTCTTCAGCACCCCCACTGGGTTGGACTGCACCAAAGGGTGCTACTTCAGGAACAAGCGGAGGTTCAAACTGTTTGTATGCTATATCTAGTCGTCATGATTAAGAGAGCTCGCCAGATGTTTTCCCTGGTATGCTTAAAGTCTTTTCTATTGATTCTTATACATTACTTGATCCAGGTGCGAGTTTGTCCTTTGTGACTCCTTTTGTAGCCACGAGGTTTTGGTATTTTTCCTATACAACTTCTTAAGCCCTTCAGTGTTTCCACACCTGTTGGTGAGTCTATTTAGTAGAAAGAGTCTATCGTAATTGTACCATCTCTATGTATCACAAAAGTACCATGATTGCTTTAGTCGAGCTAGACGTGGTGGACTTTGATGTTATTCTAGGTATGGACTGACTTCATGCTTTTTATGCCTCAGTCAATTATAGAACTCGAGTAGTCAAGTTTCAGTTTCCTAATGAGCTAGTCATAGAATGGAAAAGTAATCTAGTAAGGCCTAAGGGTCGTTTCATCTCATACCTACAGGCGAGAAAGTTAGTCTCCAAGGGGCGCATCTATCACTCAGTCTGAGTTAATGATTCTAATATTTAGACACTATCCCTTCAGGTAGTTCCAATTGTAAGTGAGTTTCCATAAGTCTTTCCCGATGATCTTCCCAGAGTCCCTCCCAAAAGGGAGATAGAACTTGGAATTGACGTCCTTCCAGATACTCAATCCATTTCTATTCCGCCATATAGAATGGCTCCAGCTGAGTTAAAAGAGTTGAAAGAGCAGTTAAAATATCTCCTTGGTAAGGGTTTCATCCAACTTGGTGTATCACCTTGGGGTGCTCCGGTCTTATTCGTGTGAAAAAAAGATTGTTCCCTTAGGAAGTGTATCGATTACCACCAGTTGAACAAGGATACCATAAAGAATAAGTATCCCCTTCTAAGAATTGATGACCTTTTTGACCAACTTCAGGGTGCTACTTATTTCTCTAAGATAGAGCTAGAACTGACTATCATCAGTTGAAAGTGAGAGAAAGTGACGTCCCGAAGATAATATTCAGGACCCGTTATAGTCATTATGACTTTCTTATTATGTCCTTTGATTTGACTAACGCTCATGCAACACTCAGGAATCTTATGAATAGAGTATTTAACCAGTATCTGGGCGTTTTTGTTATGTATTTATTGATGACATATTGATATATTTGAGAAATGAGGAGAACTATGCTAGTTATCTCAGGATAGTCCTCCTAACTCTCAAGGATCGGAAGTTTTATGCAAATTTTTCTAAATGTGAGTTCTAGCTTGAGTTTGTGGCATTCTTAGGCCATATAGTGTCTGGCGATGGAATTCGAGTTGGCACTCAGAAGATTGAAGCAGTGTTGAATTGACCCAAACCCACATCTCCAACTGATATAAGGAGTTTCTTGGGATTTTCTAGTTACTACAGAAGGTTCATTGAAAGGTTTTCATCTATTTCATCCCCGTTGTCTGAGTTAACTCAGAAGACAACTAAGTTTCAATGGTCTGAAGCTTATGAGAAAAGCTATCAGGAATTGAAAACTCAGTTAACTATTGCTCTAGTGTTGACCCTACCAGAGGGTGCAGAGGGCTTTATTGTTTATTGCGATGCGTCAAGAGTTGGACTTAGTTGTGTATTGATGCAGAATGGTAAGGTTATAACTTATGCCTCTAGGCAGCTTAATTTTCACAAGAAGGAAGGCAAGAAAGAATTGACTAAGGAAGTTCACAGAATTTACATGTTTGAGAGTCTGTTTGTTAGATTCCACCGAAGGTGGAGTGGTTGTGATAAATGGGGCTGAATCATCATTAGTTTTAGAAGTGAAGGAGAAATAGGATACTGATCCTATTTTACTTGAGTTGAAGGCAAATGTGCATAAGCTGAAAGTGATGGTGTTTGCACAAGGGGGAGATGGTGTGGTGAGGTATCAGGGTAAGTTATGTGTTCCAAATATGGATGAACTCCTAGAGAGAATCATGGAAGAAGCACATAGTTCACCGATATTTGATTCATCCAGGTGCCACCAATATGTACCATGAATTGAGAGAAGTCTATTGGTGGAGTGGCATGAAGAGGTGCATTGCAGAGTTTGTTGCTATATGCCCAAATTGACAGCAAGTCAAGGCTGAGCATCAAAGGCCATATGGTATAGCTCAGAATATACCCCTTCTGAAATGGAAACGGGAGATGATTAATATGGATTTCATTAGTGGCTTACCGCGGTCTCACAGACAACATGATTCTATTTGGGTTATTGTGGATCAGATGACCAAATCAGCCCATTTCCTACTAGTAAAGACTACCAATACAACATAAGAGTATGCAAATCTGTACATTCGTGAGATAGTTCGACTAGATTGAGTTCCTTGTCCATCATTTAGATAGATGTTCGCAGTTTATCCAACAGTTTTGGAAGTCGTTTTAGAAAGGTTTGGGTTTGAAGGTGAACCATAGTACTACTTTGCATCCTCAGACGGATGGTCAGGCAGAGCACACAATTCAAACCATAGAGGACATTTTGTGAGCCTGTATTTTGGATTTCAAAGTTAATTGGGATGACCACTTGCCTCTTATTGAGTTTGCATACAATAATAGTTACCTTTCCGACGTTCAGATGGCTCCGTATGAGGCTCTATATAGGCGAAGGTGTAGATCTCCTATTGGCTAGTTTGAGGTTGCCGAAGTTGAGTTGATAGGACCAAATTTGGTTAATCAAGCCACGGAGGTGAAGACAATTCAGGAGAGGTTGAAAACAACGCAGAGTCGTCAGAAATCCTATACTGATGTTAGAAGAAGAGATTTGGAGTTTGAGGTTGATTATTGGGTATATCTAAAAGTTTCACTCATGAAGGGTGTTATGAGGTTTGGTAAGACATGAAAGCTCAATCCCCGATATATTGGTCCTTACCATATATCCAAGAGGGTTGGTAATGTAGCTTATGACTTGGAGCTACCACCAGAGTTAGCAGCAATTTATTCAGTGTTTCATATTTCTATGCTAAAGAAGTGTTTGGATGATCCTGCACTTATTGTGCCTACCGAGATTGTTGTAGTAAAGGACGGTCTATCCTATGAGGAGATTCCAGTTTAGATCTTGATCGTTAGGTTTGAAAGTTGAGAACCAAAGAGGTCGTATCAATCAAAGTCTTGTGGAGGAACCAATTTGTTGAGGAGGCTACATAGGAAGCCGATGAGGATATGAAGAAGATATACTCTCATCTCTTTCTCTTCGACTCAGCTCCAGTCCAAGGTACTTACTCTTTGTAAGGTACGTTTGCATTGTGATACATTGAGTGTACTCATAATTGGATGATAATTTCTCTCCTATTCTTTTCATGACTATTTTGAGTTTCATTTGAGGATGAATGTTCCCAAAGAGGAGATATTGTAAAACCTCAGACTTCGATAAAGGCTAAAGAGGGTTAAACAGGCAAGTCCACAAATCCAAAATGGACCATGGACCCTTTACACCCCCTATAAGGACTGTTCAGGGGTCCATGACCCATTTAAGGAGGGTGGCCAACTTTCCAGGGCTGCCAAGGTGGGGGTCTCCTGGACGAGACCCTAGAAGGCCCATGGTGGCTTGTACGGTCCGTTTAGGGTTCGTCTAAGTAACCCATCAACTGTTAAGTTTTGGGTAAACTTTAAATGATCATATCTCTCATCACATAATGAATTAGGTGGCCCGTGACCTATCAAATTAAAGATCTTTGAGTCCTCCTTCCAATACCACCACGTTTTTCCTCATTCTGACTTCGGAGTAAAATTTTATGCCTATTTTAGTGAAACCCTGTCAGATAGACGAAGGTTCACAGATGTCTATATGGCTCCTGAAGAGTTTTACGGATCGTGGAAACAGTCCGTGAAGCCTTCCTTGAAGGGTAATCCGTCAGTTTTTAAGCTGGAGTCGTTTTGGTCTTTTCCCTATGCGTTTGAAACTTAAATTACATCATTTTAATCCCTATTAGCAAAAACCATGGCATTTTACTACTTATTAAGGGCTTAGAAAGTGTTAATCACTTCTTTTAGGTTCATTAACACTTGTCATTAAACTAAGGTTCCAAGAGGAGTAACGCTATGGTTTCGAGAGTTCTTCGAGTTTCGTCGAATTCACCAAGAACTCTGTTTTTCTGGTTATGTAAGGCTATTCATTGTGTTGGACTAGTTCTTCCTTATGCCCTACATCTTATTTCAGTCAAAAATCATCACGTGTTAAAGATCTATTCATAGTTCTTGGTATTTGAATTCAATTCTTTAACAGTTGAGATTTTGATTCCTATTTTTGCATGTGAATCTTATAATGTTGTTCATGTTAGTATCACATGAACCCTATTGATTTAGTAAAGTTATGTTTCCAAAGGAAATTGTATGAGAGTTTCTCATGTATTGATTTGGGTTTGAAAGATAAGTTCACGAGTATACGCTTTAAAAATGTAGGTTTTGAACAGAATACTTGAAAAAGAGAATCAAACGATTTCGTATGTACCATTTTACAGTTGAGAAAGAGCATAGTTGATGTATTGAAAAATGCTTCAGAAAAGTAAAGTGACAAGTAAAGTAATAGTCCCTTTCTTTGTAAAGGATAATTTGAACATAATTGATATTGATTATTTTGAGAGTAGTATCGAGTACCACATTGTATAAGGGTCTATTATAACTCAAAAGTCTCATAAAACTACGTAGCTAGTGTAGGACTGAATAGCATTGATTCTTTGTGTGAATCCTCACTATCTCTAAGAAGGCCCATTATATGGATCCATACTTACAGTAGCATCCTATACCCCGACAAGGTATAGGATGGCCCTTGCAATGTGAGAAAAACGTTGTATCATTGCTAGGTTCATAGTAATGGTTGTCAATTAGAGAAACTCCCCACAAAGTAGAGTATACTATTTTCATATTACTTTAATTGCATACGGTCAGGGTCGAGTGATCTTAGGGGTTTAGGAGCTTCGTCCAGAACCAAGGAGGCATTCTGGCGGATGCATGCGTGTAGGAAGGCCGACGACTATATAAACTAAAAAATTACGACTACAAGACACTTATTGTTAAGCTTAAATGGTTTTCACGTCATGTTCATGCATTGATTCAATTGAGTTGCTTTCAGCCCTTCAGTTCAGTTATTTGTTTATTCAACCATATTACATACTCGTACATTTAATGTACTGATGTCACTTGACCTGCATCTTTTTATGATACAAAAACAAGTCTTCAGAATCATCAACACCCGTTCCATTGAGATCACTTTGCGCTTCAGATAGCTTTGGTGACCCTCCCTCCCTGCTTTCCGGAGGATTTCACATTTATTTTCTGTTTATTGTTGAGTTATCTAGGGTCTTGTACCGACATCTATTATAGTATTTAGAGGATTCATAGATAGTTAGAGTTGAGGAGTGTAAGTATTTCACTTTTACTTTGAGATGTTTTGCGAACTGTTATATTTATAATATTGAACACTTTCAGACATTTGAGTTGAGTCTATTTGAGATATATGAGTTAAACTCTACAGTTAAAGCTCTTTATTTCTTGAGTATGTCTTCTGCTAAGTCGTCAGCTAGGGAAGAGTTCGCTTGGGGACCAAATATGGTTCTTGAGTGGGAGTCACATCTAGGGTGTAGGCTCAGGGCTTGACATCAAAAAACTAAAATTTAAATCTAATTTTTTAAATTTCAGTAAATGAAGGGTATGTGCGATCTCCTTTTTAACGTGACATCCAAACATCTCCCATGCACCTCAACTACGTGGAGTCACGGAGTGTGCCACGTAACCAAAAAGTTATACAAAAGTTCCAAAAGAAAAGAGTTTGGGGAGGGGGTAATATGACCTTAGTTTAGTTAAGGTGTGTGTCTAAAATTTCGGTCATTATTCTAGAGGGTACTTGTGTCTTATCTTTATAATAAATGATTCAACTATATAAAGAAGACAAACTATACTTTCTTTTATTGTTGATATAACTGCGAGCTTTATTAAAATCAACAATTTATCTATATTCTGAAAATTCTCTGAATCCCTAGAATAAGTAATTTTAGTAGTTATAGTTTACATTGAACAATTTATCTATCTTTCAAAGGCTTTCCGTTCGTTATAATTTATTGTTCTGCATTTGCGTTTGCTATTGTTTTTGCTTCTTTTCCGTGGTTTATGTCATTGACTCCAATGTCTCTATATGTTTTAGGGACATTTATAAAGAGTGTTAATTGTATCTAAAAGAACATATTTAATGGTAATTAAGTTATCGTAACACCCCGGAAATTGTTTGAGCTAAGACTTGAACTATTCTTCGTAGTGAGTGAGATTTTATCGAGGAATTTAAATTTTCTTAAGTGATAAGGTCACTAGATGTAGCACCTTGAGTTCCAAAAAGAACTAAAGAGAGTTCATTCAATCCATTCCTAAGTTCTTCTAAGTTTTGAATCAATTTCAAATGACTATAACTTTTAGCACATGATGATTTAGGTGGCCCATAAGATGTCAAATGAAAGATCTCTGAGTCCTCTTTCCAACGCTACTGAGTTTGCTAAATTTCAAGCTCGGATGAGGGAGATATGACTGTTTGAGTGCAGCCTCTCTAGATAAGGTCTTTCCACCCGAACTAAGGAGGGGTATTTTAGTCTTTTCCTTACCTCCACTTATATTCTAAATACGAAATACACCCAATTAAGGGTCTAAATTGATTAGAATCAGTTTCATTCATCCCCAAAGCATTTAGGATTTTAGAGAGAAGATTCAAGAGGAGAAAAAATTCAAAGTTTCAAGCATTCGTACAAGAAATTCAAGATTTCGCCAAGAACCTAGTTCTTTGAGGTATGTAAGCTTCCATAGTGTTGGGTTTATTCGCCCACACACCAATCATGAGTTTATTTTATGAATTTCATCCATGAGATTGAGTATGTTGATAATCTTTTTGAGTTCTTGAGGTTTTGTGATTTGTTCTTTGATAGTGAAGTTCTTCAGGTGAGAGTTGTGAATGAGTGATTGTTTTGGTAGGTCTTGGTTGGGATTTCGACCCAAGTGTGTTTAGTAAATGAATCTAAAAGAATTTGGAGGAAATCATTAGAGTTTAGACGAGGTAGGGCTGGAAAATTGAAGAGGAAATCCGTCGAGTTTTTTTTTTGGAACATGACTGGGGAGGCGCCCCCTTGTTGCGCCTGCAGTGCGCCCTTGTTGCGCCTGCAGTGCGCCCCAGACCAGCCTCAGTCAATTGAGGGCTGGCGCGGCGCGCCACTGCGGCGCCCGGGACGTCAGTTCCTTTCCGCCTCCGTTCTTCATTATGTATTCGTTCTTTCAAAACATGTCTTCGTTCTCTTACTGATTTTTACTATCCAAAATACATATAATCATCAAGAAATCCTATATATCAAGTCATGATCCTTGAATTCATAGTTCAAATTCAAGAAAGAGTTAAGAGTAAAGTTTGAGGAAGTCCCTTTTGAGGAGTCTTCTACAATAACTTATAAATTGTTTTAAGACTCGAGTAAGCGGGTATGAGAATGAGGAGAATGTATTCATGAGTCTACATTATCATTGAGATCCTTGAGTCGAGTTAGTCATGCCCATAATTCCGCATGAACTCCATAAATCGAGTATCTTTGGGAGGAGTAGTATCTTCAAGTTCTAAGTTCTTGAGTATTGAGTTACTAATCCCTTTGGAATCTATATTTCATAATTGTGGATGACTATATGTTATACATGGAGATCCTTGAGTTGAGTCGGTCATGCCCATAATTTCGCATGAAGCCTATGAGTCGAGCATTCATGAGATGAGTAGTATAATTGAGTCCTTGAGTTCTGGAGTCATTGAGTTTTGAGTATTGAGTTCTATATATGGTTATTGAGAACCTTGAATTGAGTCGTTCACGTCCATAATTCGGCATGAACCCTATTTTGAGATGTCTTTTACAATTATTTATAAATATTTTTAAGACTTGAGTAAACGAGGATGAGGAGGAGGAGAGTCAAGTTTAATTTTTTTCAAAATGATATATGGGAACTAAGTATCCCCCAGAGTAAATGTTTTTACATTTAAGAAAAAGAGGAAACACCGATTTCCAAAAGAGTTCATGAGTACTATCTCTTTTCAGAGAAAACCTTTTGAGTAATAATCTCAAAGTTGAGGAAGAGTAAATGTTTTCTTTAAAACATAATGAGCTAAGTTATATCTTGAGAGTAGTATTGAGCACCGATATGGGGGAGAGTTTTAACAACTCACAGCCCCCATAAACCATGTAGCCAACGTGAGTAGAAAGGGTCATACTTTTTAGATGATTCCTTATCGCTTTTTAGCATAGACTAGTTGATCCACTTAGTTGAGGAGTTTTATACCCCGATAAAGTATAGGACAATTCCGGCAGCGTGGGCTAGACGTTGTATCATCACATAGCTCATAGTGATGGTTGTCGATTAAAGAATCTCCCAAACAGAGTTATTTTGTATCTTTCCATAAAAATAAGAGTTATTAATGTATTTCCATACAATTGAGTTATTATTGTATTTTTGCATACAACTGAGTTATTATCTATTATTTTAAAAGCTTTCTAGATATTGCATCTTTTATTGTTGTTTTATCCTTGAGTATCCAGAGTTGAGTATCTTATTATTGAGTTGAGCTCTATTTCTCTGAGTTGAGTTGAACTATGTTTCACAGAGTTGAGTATCTTATTATTGAGTTGAGCCCTATTTCTCTGAGTTGAGTTGAACTATGTTTCACAGAGTTGAGTATCTTATTATTGAGTTGAGCCCTATTTCTCTGATTTGAGTTGAACTATGTTTCA
>JAJONR010004298.1:0-12325 GCA_029582245.1 Solanum etuberosum
ATAATGTTCATATTTAAGGTATTGATACATAACTCTAATGTTGTTGAATCTTCGATTAGTGTTTATCATGTTCAATATAAATGTACTTGATACATAAAATTTGTGTTATGTATCACACACACAAAAAAGAAGCTATTTTGGAACAATTACATGTATAATGTATTTTTTTAATTTTAAAATATAGTATTTTTCAAAAATAATAATAAGATACATAAATAATAATGTATCATGCACTAATTTTTTAGTTATGATACGTAAATTCTAATTTATACTAGATGTATCTGATACATAACAATTACCAAACAATAATGTATCGATCTCAAACCTAAAATCTTATGGGCAATACTTTCTTATTTAATGTATCTAGTAGAAATACAACACTTATCAATTTAAATTGAAAGGATCTTCATGATGTATCTTCTCAAAATTTTTGATAATTTAGAATCAAAATTGAAAGGATCTTCAATGAACTAGGAGAATAATTTTGAAACTCAAAATTGTCAACAATTTTGAATCAAAACTGAAAGGATCTTCAATGAATTGGGAGAAGAATTTTGAATCTCAAAATTTTCGACAATCTTGAATCAAAATCGAAAGGATATTCGATGAACTTGAAGATTCACAAAAGAAATCGTTTGTCCAACAACAATTCCATCACTTTTGTATCCTTCATAACTCACCCCGCTTATCCAAAATTTCGACAAAAAATTTATGAAATACAGAGAACGATGAACAAGAAGAAGAAATTTAATTTTTGAATTTTTTGGTTTGTTACACTATATGATTGAATTCTTGACAATAATTTGGAATGGAATAGTGCAATTTATGGGATCTTAATTTGATTTTCAGTTTTTTTTTTCCTTAATAAGTGTAACCGGTTGATAGATAATGTATCAACAATAATATATCCGGATCCTTAATTATGTATCCGAAATGCCTAAAAAATATGGGATTTGTGTAATTAGAAAAATAATAGGGATAGATGGTAATTTAGGTTTTACACTATGGGATTTATGTAAGTTATACTTAAAATAAAATAAATATCGAGGCGTATTTTTTTTTTTTGAAGAGTAACTTTATTTTTGAGAAATTATTTTAATAAAGATGTATCGAAAATGTCAAAATAATTTATATAAATAAATAAATAAATATCAATGCTTAACTAAGAAGGGTGTCATCATATTTTTTTTTTTAATTTTAGCTATTATTACATATAAATATAAATCTTTAGCCGAAGAAATGATCTAAAAAAAATGTCAAATCAAATTCTGTAAATATATATATACAATTCGTGTAAAGTTATAATAACTATTTTTTTGAAATAAATATATATTAAATTTTATTTTGCAATTCTTATTAAGTTATAACAACATATTTCTAGGAATTAAAAAAATAAAAGAAAAGAAAAAAACAAAGAAAGGAAAAGAAATGATTTAAGGAAATGATATAAATAACATTAATGATTAGATCCGTCCTACGGTAGGTAACAGCAGGCACAAGCAAGTTGACCGAAGGGGACCAACGCTTCTACTCCTCCACCGAGGAGCCGTTCTTGCGAGAAGCAAGGGATGTCAAATTCATATTCGAAAATGGGATTATCAACTATACTTGACTGGAAAAACCAGCCAATCTACTCTCTTGGTCTCCCCCCTGTAACTTTCCGTTTCCATCGAGAATTGAATTGACCTTTCCCTTATTTCGAGCGGAGAATCTAACAGAGACATTACTGTGGATATTCTGACCAAAAAATGTGACATTCAGAGGCGAAAACTTACTCTTTCAAGTCAAAGTCAAAGTCGGGTAGACTAAGATGAAGTTTATTTTACAGTTGTTCCAGGGATATGGGTATAGAGTGAATTCTATTCACTCTTTATGAAGATTGAAATCCAGGCACTTTTTTCTATTTTTCGCTTAGATGTGCTCGGCAGATGCTAAAGCCAGAGCGTGATGGCAAGAATTGATCGAGCGAAGAATCACAGTTCTCAGCTATTGGACTTAGAGGCGATTAGAACTTCTAGAATATGAGAAAAAGTTCCCTACGCTGAAGATGTTGATTCTCCCTCTCCTTCTCCTGCCATATGAATGAACGCTTCTACAATCGTTCGGACTTGGTAAAGGTTGTCGCAGCACCTGTAGTAGGACAGAGGACTTATCGCGATGCCTGCGGACCAATTTACGATGTCTCCGTCGCTGACACCTGATCACCCGGATTTGAACTGGGGAAAAAAGGATTTGCAGTCCTCTGCCTTACCACTCGGCCATGTTGCCAAAATGCTACAAATACTAAATAGGTGAAAACCTTTCCCGGATTACTGAACTGCTTTTTTATTGTACTTGCGCCTTGAGTTCTGTTTTCCTTAATTGTTCTTCCCAGCCGATTCTCAAGGACAAAAGGTATAGCATTACATTTTAACAGACAGAGGAAAGCTAGGTCTCTACTCCTTCTTCATGAGGACTCTCAAAAAAGTAACCTGGTCTGATACCTATTCACTCGCCTGGCCCACTCGTATCCATCATATATAATATGCCCGACTATCGAGGGTGCCATTGAATTAAGTGGATTGTTCATTGAGTTTATTTATGAATTACTTGAATTCATGTATGTATATTTCCAAGGTTATATGATCCTTTGTGGATAACTATGTACCTACTTGTTTGGGCATTTAACATGATGACCTTTGGGGTGACATCTCAGCACTATAAATAGATATATCATTCACCATTTGTATGAGACAATTAAATAGAAGAAAAGCCCACTTCTTCATCTGCATTTCTTGTCTTCTTATCTTTATATTTATATTGTTCTAAGCTTGATTTTATAACACGTTATCAACACGAAGTTCTAACCAAAATTCATTTCTCCATATTCTGTTTATTCTGTTTATTGGAACAAGGTAAGTTATTGATATCGCCAAGTGTTAAGGTTATGTTTATTTTGTCAATGTCTCTGTTTGTCCAACTATTGAAAAGAGTTCTTTATGGATAAGGTATGTAGGTATGCATATCTAACATATTTTAATTATATTCTGACAATTAAATATTACTCCTTTTGTCATGGTTTCATATGAATAATGTTGTCTTAATTTCTTAGTCATACACCATGTGAGTTTTCTCTTTGATTTAAATAAAGTAATCAGCCATTTATATATATATATATATATAATCTTTGTTAAAGTTGATCTTGTGATATATCCCTAAATTGGTTAGTCAAATCAGAAGTTTTGATAAACTATTTCTACTGATTCACTTTAATTGAATATGATTAGTAATTTTTATAATTAAAGATATTAACTTTTGAAAATCAATGAAGCAATAATATTGAACGGGGTGATATTTCAGAGGCTCCAGGGTGATTTTTGTTCACTATAATTTATAATATCATTAATTGAGGGTAAGACAATGGAATTAAGTTTCATCGCACCATGAGATGCAACATCAATTTACGCTTTTATATGGGTAAGACATTGAGTTTGAGTCTCATTGCATCATAATGATGATTTAATATGTCAATGACAAAAATAATATATTTTTGATGAAAAGTCATGATATTCGTTCCATTGAATTTGCTTCTGTAGCATCCCAAAAATTTCTAAGTTAAGACTCGAACCATTCTTCGTTTGTGAATAAGATTGTACCGAGTGATTCTAATTTTTTTTTGCTATTAAGGTCACTAGATGTAACACCTCGCATTTCAAAAAGAACTAAAGAGAAATTCGTTCAAGTCACCCATCCGTTTTTAGTTTTGGGTCAACTTCAATTGATCATATCTTTTAGTACATAAAGAGTTAGGTGGCCCATGACCTACCAAAATGAAGGTCTTTGAGTCATCTTTCCAACGCCACCAAGTTTGTTTAATTTCAAGCTCGAAGTAAAAAGTTATGCCCTTTTGAATGAAGCCTCTCTAATTAAGGCATTTCATCCGTTTTAGAAAATGGTATTTTGGTCTTTTTCTTTTCCCACTAGGCTTAGTACATTTTTTCTCACCCAATTAATGGTCTAATCAGATGCTAAACCATTCTTTGTCGTTCCTAAACACTTAGAAAAATAAGTTAAGAGTTCAAGAGGAGAAAAAACTAGGTTTTGAGCGTTCATAAAGATCCCGTCGATTTTCGCCAAGAACATTGTTCTTTCCAGGTATGTAAGGCCTCCCACAGTGACGGAATTGTTTTTCCTCACGCCATACATTTAATTTATCCTCAAAATCATTGTATATAAAGGATTCTTGCATAGTTCTTGATTTTGGTTCAATTCTTTAACAATGGAGGTCATGAATTCTTTTGTATTGTGGATCATTGGTAAAAGTCATGTTTCAAGGAGGTTTGTATGATAAATTCTATGAATTTGTGTTGGATTTGAGAATCAAGAAGAATTTAGGAGGAATCATTCAATTCTAAATGAGTTAGGACCCTAAATTGAGAAAAAAAAATCATCGGTTTTCTGGGTAGGGGGCTGGGGCGGCGCGCCACCCATAGCGCCAAGGCTGAACTTCAGTAGTTCTGGCCCTAGCGTGATGCGTCAGCAGTGCGCCAAGGCCTGACTTCTGAAGTTCAGGCCCTGGGGCGACGCGCCAGCAGTACGCCAGGGTCACCCGGTCCTTTTTCTTTCTGTCCTTCTTTTGGAACGTGTTCCTTTGAATCGTGACTAGGTTCTCTTCTTTTATTAGCTCCTAAAAGCTCCATTAATCCTTGAGAGATTCTACTTTTCCTAATCACATGTCTTAATTTACATTCCAAACTAAAGTGAGTTTAATAGAAAAGTTCAAGAGCTTTTATTGAGTTGATTTTTAGTTCTTGAGTTCCTGATCCTTTTTGAAACTTTATTCATAATTTTTGAATTGTTATACGTTATGCATTGATGTTCTTGAGTTGATACATTCATGTCTACATTTCATCATGAACCCCATGAATTGAGTATTCTTGAGATGAGTAGTATCCTTGCGTTCTGAATATTGAGTTTTCTATATTATTATTGAGATCCTTGAGTTGATTCGTTCATGTCTATATTTTAGCATGAACCCTATTTCGAGTTATAAATCTTGAGAATCTTTTAAATCCAATACTTGCGTTTTAAACTGAGTTTTTGAGGAAAGTTTAAAGATACATTTTTGAGTAAAGTTTAAGGGAACTATGTATTCCCAAATGTTTCATTTTTATATAAAGAAAAAGTAATATTTTGAGAACATAGAAACTTTAATTTCTAAATGAGTTTATGAGTTCAGAGATATTTTAGAGCAGTTACCTCTTTTAAGAAGATAGTTTGAGCAATTACCTCACCAGAGAAAGAGCATGATTTTGTACATTTGATCATGAATATATATTTATTAGGAGTAGTATTGAGCACCGATATGGAGATGAGTTCAAACAACTCACATTCCTCATAAATCATGTAGCAAACATGGGTAAATGATCATACTTTTTAGATGAATCCTTAGTACCTTCGGACATAACTTAGTGGATCCACTTAGTTGAGGTGTTCTATACCCCGACAAGGTATATGACAGTTCTGGCAGCGTGGGCTAGACGATGGATCATCACATAGCTCATAGTGATGGTTGTCGGTTAGAGAATCTCCCAAATAAGAGTAAAAAGTATTTTTATTGTATTTTTATATACATTCTTGAGTTGATATCTGTCATTTATGAAGCTTTAACATGTAAATCTTTTGTTACTGCTTTTGTAATGAGTTGAGTTGAGGTGAGTACTTTTCCGGTCTTGTCGGTTCAGTTATCTAGGTTTTTAGTTCTCATTTCATGCTCGTACATTCAATGTACTGATGTCATTCGACATGTATCCTTTAATGATGCACATACGGGTGTTCAAGATTATTAACAGGCGTTTCGTTGAGATCACTCTACACTCCAGTTAGATGTTGGTGAGCCTCTTTGTATTCTGGAGGACTTCACATTCACTTTCAGTTTAGTAGTTTTGAGATGTCGTGGGTCTTGTCTCGATATCCCTCTTTAATAGTAGAGGCTTCATAGATAGTTATAGTTAAGGAGTCTTTCAGTATTTACTTTCTTTTGAGTTGTTTTACAAACTATAAGTATTTCTATTGAGTATTTTCCAGACCTTATGAGTTGAGTAATTGAGTTTAACGGAGTTAATTCAGTTTTAAGTTTATGTATGATTGAGTTAGTCTTCTGCTTGTAGTCAGCCAGGATGAGGGTTCGCTTGGAAATCAACAATGGTTCTCGAGTGCCGGCCACGTCCAGGGTGTAGGCTCGGGTCGTGACACCTTCATTCTCTGAAGAGAATATGGTAGCAGTATATGATAACTTTAAAATCTGTCCAATTGCTTTGCTCCATCTATCGTATGAATGTGGTAGCAGTGAATAATAAGTCTGAAAGATGAAAAATAATTGAATGTATGAATAAGGGTTTAGAAGGACAAAATTACAATAGTCATCATTATGGTTAAATGAAGAACATTATGGGTTCTCAAAATGATCCTTCAAAGAGTAAAGAAGTTATTGTCATCTCCAAATAGTCCTTCAAAGTCATTGGACATGTGGTTCTTGTATGACCTAATAATTTGATAAAATTATAAATTCTCCATCAAAAGAAAGAAAGATAAATTGGTGGTACACTTGACCTTTCTAAGTGATGTTGACGTGGATCATGTAAATATTAAAAATATAATGGTATGACACATATATATGGTTATAGTCAACTCCTTGAAAAGATTGTGACTTGTAATAAGCATCGTGAATGTTTGCCCATTCTTGAAAGTTAATGTGTCAAAATATGAAGAAAGAAACGTGAATAAGAACATATTCATGTATGGTGGAAAATATGCCACAACTCACCTCTATAGGAGGTTTGAAAGGAATATATAAATTTTGTTTGGCAGGATTGACCAATGATTGTGTACGTTTTATACGTCATAAATATTATGGTATGTTTACTGTGAACTACCGAAAAGGCAAAAGAAAGAAGTAATTCTCGCCTATAAGTTCAATTCAGATGATCACTAGGGTCCAGGTAAAGGGCCAGTAGCGGTATTTAGCAATTATTTGTGCTTGCTAGGACTTATGGTGGTTGTGTGTTGTTTGTACTTGTTAGGTTTATGGGGGTTGGGTTAGGTTATCGTTTGCTAAATGTTTATCTATTATTTTATTGTAGGAAGGTAAGATGCCATACTTTGTTTTACTCTAGCTTTTCCATTCAGTCATTATTCTTCAGTTTGTCTTACATGCTCGGTACATTATTTTGTAAGACACATCATTGTATGGAGGCATTGCATTCATGCTTTCAGATCCTGAGCAATGATTTGATAGGCCCATCGAGTAGCACAATTGAGTTTTAATCAAATTGGTTGACTCATTTCCTTTCAGAGGTTTCAGAGTCTTAGAGATTTGCCTATTTCTCTATCTCTCTCTCTCTCTCTCTCTCTCTCTAGCTTTTAGCCAGGTTAGAAACCTATCCCACAAAGTATTTTATTAGTAGAGGCTTTCAAACTAGTCGGCTATGTTGTATAGCTACACTAGTGACTATTTTGGCCTTGATTAGTTGTAGCTTGTTGGCCAATTGGGAGTTAGTTAGATAGATCAAACCTATATGTACCCCTCAATACATGATTGGTACCAATTTGAATACTTTCATATTTATATCTTGGATCACTTAGTGTTATTGCAATCAACTTATCATTTACTTACATTCCCTTTTGTATCTCTACATTTTGGATTGCTTCGCGTTCATTGCAATCAACTTATTGTTTACTTATATTCTCTTTTGTTACCTAAAGTATTCAATCACATAATTTGAAGATCTAATAACTTTCCTGTCTTTTTTTTACTTTGGCATTTTCCTTTATTATATGTTGTTTCGTTTAATATTGCTTACTCAAAATTTCTTCAAACTCTATGATGAGTCTGAGATTTTGACTCATTTAGGGTGTTGTTTTGATAGTATAAGTGTCCTCAAATGCCTAATTTATGCTCTAAACTGATGTTAAAGTGTTGATTTGCAGCTATGAAGGCTAAAGAGCAAGACAAGGACATGACAGGACAAAAAGGAACTAAAAAGCTGAAGAAGTGAAGAAAAGCGATCCTGGTGATCGCCAAGACCACTCGGCGCACCGCCGAGTGTCTCTTTAGCTCGCCCAAAGTCCCAGCGTGCCAACCCTGGGAAAGAACCAAATTGGCGACATAAATAGGAAGTCAGCAAATTGCCGATCGACTTCGCGATGACAATTTAATCGCCTAAAGTTACAGGACCTGGGATGTTGAGGACCAATGCAAAATGGCGACGGAAGAGAACAAAAGGCGGATCGCCAAACCACTTGGCGAGGCGCGACTTATACCTCCGAGTGGACGTTCAGGCCTAAACGCAGAAAACTATAAATTGAAATCTAAAAGGAATTTTGAGAAGTTCCCAGACAGTATTGATCCCTAAGTTTTAGAATTAGAGTTCTTTCTTAGTTTTTCAGTTCTTATTGTAGACTTTGAGGATTTCTAAGCTTAATTTTGAGGATTTGCAAGTGCGTTTTTGAATTTAATCACTTTGGAGCATTGTAAAGGCTTGGAGACTCTTACCCAGCTGATGGATAATCTAGTTGGTAACTGTTTTTTAGCTAAAACCCCAATTTCTTGGGGTGTGATCATTTGATTATGGGTTGAATTAGCTTATGGGTATTTTTATTTATTGATTTTTAATGCTTAATTGAAGTGGGTTTAATTGTTAGCTACGTTTTAAGCTAAGAATTGTAGTTGAAAATGCAATTCGAGTTTAGAGTTCTGGGCTTGCTTGATAAAGGAGTTTCAGAACCAAAACTTTTGATTAATGATTGTAGTTATTGTTTGTTGATATGGGTTTAGCTTGAAAGAGTAAATCCTAAATCTGATTCTACCCATCTAACTCGAGAGGGTGGATGAATTAAGGTGTGTGTTGTTCTTATTTGCTAAGCTTGTTGATGTTCGAAAGAAATCACCTGATTCGTAATAGTAATTCGAGAGAAAACTATTGCATCTATAGTCTAGCCTACCCACTGATATTTAGCTATTTATTAGTAATTTCAATTACCCATACAGTGAAATTTGCCTAAAATCGATCACATCCAGAGACTTCCTCTCTATATTGTTACTTTTCTCGTATTTGATTGTGTTGTTGCTGCTAATTGTCAATCCAAACTCCCCCATCTGACATTCGTTATCACACCTTTAGATTTATTTGCATGTTTTCGATAAATTCTATTCCTATAACCGAATAGACCACTCTATAATTTTGTAACTGAATTTTAGACATGTACCGCTCCCTGTGGGTTTGACCCCAACTCTTCATTAGGTTTTATACTAATTAACGATTATTTACACCTAGAATCAGATGAGGTGTAATTGAAACGTTAATCAAAATGGTGCCGCTGCTGGGGAGTGGTGTTTTTTAGAATTCTCTTATTGAAGTTTGAATTGTGATCTTTTTGTGTTGTAGTTGAATCGACTTACCTTGTGTTGTGAGCTGTTTGTGATCAGGTGAAAAGATGAGTGCAAATGAAAGCACCGTGAACCAACTCGGTCACCAAGATGATGTCGGAAATTTAAACGATGTCACTGACCCAATTCATTCTTGAATGAGTATCCTCGTCGTGTCACGACGTTAAATAAGACGCTTCTTGGGAGGCAACCCAAGTGTTTAAGTTTTAATATTGTTGTTTGAATAACGGGTGTTGAATGTGCAGGTTGAAAAGTTGAGATTTAGGGAAAATGGGCAGTTAGGCAAGCTAAAAGTCCAGCCGGCGTCTCACCGAACAGGTCGGCGAGCCCGACTTGGACCGCCATTTGAACATCCCAACTTGCTGGAGGTTCTGTAAAACTCGGCGAGCTAAAGTGCTACTCGGCGCATCGCCGAATGGGTCGGCGACGTAAGTCATGGTTGCCAACTGGCTCGCGAACTGAAGAGTCAAAAAGGCCAAACTGTTTTAAATTCAAAGAGCTCCCTAATTTTCATACTTTTTAACTTCCAACTTTCACAACCGTATAGTTTCTTACTTTTGTATTAGTTTACTTGCTTTTTGTTTGGGATCAATAACTCGGGGAGGATTTTTGGATTCGTTGCTTGCCTAGCTTTACAAATTTTTGGCATATAAGGTTGGTTTTCTGAACCCCAACATTACATTTGGATGAAATCGAAAGCTTGATCATTATGTTGTTGTTCTCTGTGTTGGGCTACCTCTTTTGGGTTGTGACGTGGGTATTTGTGGTTTTGTTTTGTGAATGTTGGATCGTCTCTTGTGTTTTTATATATGTGGTTTTGATCCATGGTATTTGTCCTTTATTTTGAATTGCAAATGGTTTTGAACCAACTCTAAAATTTTCCACCTCTTGATGTGTTTGATTGTGGCTGTTCTCTTGCAATTTTGAGTGTCGGTTGTGATTAATACCGATGACTTGAATAGTGCTCTCAATTGAACGATATGAATGTGCGGCTACGATGAGGCAAGTTGAGTTACATAGGTCATATGTGAACTCCTAGCATCTCGTTGTGACTAGCCGGTTATTGAGTTGATCTCTTGTGATGATCATTGTACGCTAGCTGAAAATTGTAGAGTCATGATTGTGTCAAATTCCATGTGTGGTAAGGTTGTCTTGAACTGTGTTATTGATGATACCTAGAACTTTCCTCATTAGTCCAATTGATTGATTGAAGCGAGCGATTGAAATGATCTTAGGCACAATTTTGAAGAGTGAGCCTATTTGACAACATACCTCTTTTTGGCCAACCTTGTGAGAAGTGTGAACCTTGATTGGCTCCTTTTGAGCCTAACCTTTTTTTGGAAGAAACTTGAACAATTGTGACCTCTTTTTAACCCTTCACCCATAACTTTCATGAAGAATTGTTTGTTTGAATAGCAAACTTAGGCCAAAAGCCTAAGTTGGGGGTGCCGTGAAAAAGAAGGAGAATCAAGAAGTGTGAAATATTCCCCCGAGTTGGATTGTTTGGAAAATAATGGAACCCCTCCATATAAAAAAAAGAGAAGAAAAGAGAAAAATGAATGAAAAAGAAGAAAGAAAAGAAAAAGACTAAAAAAGAGAAAAAGTTGTGAAATAAAGTTGTAAAAATAGCAAAAGAAATGGGGTATCCGGTGATTCATGTCTAGTTGAATAATGGGGTGGAATATGATCATGTTTTAATGAGAAAGAGAAGGAGAAAATGATTTTCAAACCATACTTCATAAAGGTAGGAGCCACTAAGCCTAAAGTGTCATACTTTTGCACTCAGCCTCATTACAAGCATTAAAAAGACCTTTTTGATCTTGAGTGAGTTGAAACGAATGTTGATTGGAAAATAAGGGCAAGCCTATGGGTGAAGTCATACATGTGTTCATCTTTGTGAGTGTGAGAGTTGTATGTGATTCCGAAATCTTAAATTGTTGAGAGATATTGTGTGTATATGGAATCATCTTTGTTGTGAGGGAATTTGAATACACTTGTTGAGCTTGAACTTGCATTTGAAGCAAGCATTGTGAGCTTGAGTACTCTTGATGATGGTGAGTCACAATTTGAAACTTTGAGTGCACAATTGATCATTGTATATGTAATTTGAACCTTGTTGTGTGCATTTATGTTGAGTCTTATGCAGCACTATTTGTAGACATCCTTGTTGAGTTGATTGATCTTGAGTTTTACTTGAGGACAAGCAAAAGTTTAAGTTGGAGGTGTTGATGAGTCCGAGATTTTGACTCATTTAGGGCTTTGTTTTGATATTATAAGTGTCCTCAAATGCCTAATTTATGCTCTAAACTGATGTTAAAGTGTTAATTTGTAGCTATGAAGGCTAAAGAGCAAGGCAAAGACATGACAGGAAAAAAAGGAACTAAAAAGCTAACGAAGTGAAGAAAAGCGATCCAGGTGATCGCCAAGACCACTCGGCGGCGACAGAAATGGGAAGTCGGTGAATCACCGATCGACTCTGCGATGACAACTTTGATCGCCCAAAGTTACAGGACCTGGGATGCTGAGGACCAATGCAATATGGTGATGGAAGAGAACAAAAGGCGGATCGCCGAACATTCGACAAGGCGCGACTTATACCGCCGAGTGGACTTTCAGGCAAAAACGCAGGCAACTATAAATTGAAATTTAAAGGAATTTTGAAAAGTTTTCGGACAATATTGATCCCCAAGTTTTAGAATTAGAGTTATCTTTTAGTTTTTCAGTTCTTATTGTAGACTTTGAGGGCTAAGCCTAATTTTGACGATTTGCAAGTGGGGTTTTGAATTTAATCACTTTGGAGCATTGTAAAGGCTTGGAGACTCTTACCCAGCTGATTGCTAATCTAGTTGGTAACTATTTTTACCTTTTGGAGTGTACATACTGATTGATACACCGAGT
>JAJONR010004299.1:0-42159 GCA_029582245.1 Solanum etuberosum
AATAATAATAATAATAATAATAATAATATATATATATATATATATATATATATATATAAAGGTGATTGTGCCTACGTGTCAGCACCACAAAAAATAACATTTTTAAATTTTAAAAATTAATTACACGTAATAGGATTAATTAATAAATTACTATTTTATTTTTAAAATGATTTTAAATTTAAATTTGGTGATAACGTGTGTATTCCCCTTTTTTGGAATTTTTAACTATCTTTCCATAACCTCCTTAACTATAGAAAAACAAATACAGATAATGACAATAATATTATTAATAATAACAATATCACGACCCGAGCCTACACCCTAGACGTGGTCGGCACTCGAGAACCATTGCTGGCCCTCAAGCAAACTCTCATCCTGGCTGACAACAAGCGGAAGACTAACCCAAGCATACATAAGCATCAAATTGAAAGAAACGTTTAAAAACAGTTTACTGAATCTCAAAACTTCGTTGAATATACTAAGTTTGAAACATAAGTTTTAAATAAAATATCTGAAACTGAAAGACTCTCCAAAACTGTCTATCTATGAAGCCTCTACTGTACAAACATGAGTGTTGGCATAAGACCCACGACTCCTCAAGGGAACTACTACTAACAACTCATAAAACTGGAGTCCTCTGGAAGCAAGGAGGTCTTACTAATAAGTAGACGAGCGGATGAAGTGATATCAACAGCCTCTTTTTGAGGATCCTAAGAACATGTATTTGCATCATTAAAAGATGCAGTTCGAATGACATCAGTACATTGAATGTACGAGTATGTAATATAGCTGAATAATAAATAATTGAAAGAAAGGACTACAATAGATAACAATGTACTCCGGCTGAATGTAAAGAAATAAAGGATTTAAATCATTTAAAGCTTTACAAAATACTTTCTCATCTCTGAACTCAACATACTAAGTGATATATAAAAATACACTTTAACTCTATTGGGAGATTCTCTATCGACAACCATCACTATGAGCTATGTGATGATACATTGTCTCGCCCACGCTGCCAGAACTGTCCTATACCTTTCCAGGGTATAGAAAACCTCAACTAAGTGGATATATTAAGCTCTGCCTGAAGACATTTAGGATTAATCTAAAAAGTATGATCCTGTACCCATGTTGGCAAACATGGTTTATGAGGAATCTGAGTTGTCTGAACTCATCCCCATATCGGTGCTCAGTACTACTCCTAATAATATATACTCATGCTCAATATTTAAAAAAACATACTCTTCCTCTGGTTTGAGATAATTGCTCAAACTATCCTCTTAAAAGAGGTAACTGCTCTTGAAATATCTTTGATCTCATAACTCATTTAGAAATCAAAGTTTCTCTTTTATCAATGTAAAAACAGATACCTTTGGGAATACTTAGATCATTTATACTTTTACTCAGTTCATATTTGAAAACTCTTTCTCAAAAAATATCAAAATCATATTGTGATATGATCATTGATGACTCGGGAAATGTAACACCCCGTATCCAAAAAAGGGAAAAGAATCAATTTTGGGAAAATTACAGGTGCCAGCCACAAGGGCCAGCCACCGCCCGTGGATGGGAGAACGGACCGTAAGTGTGGTCCGTGGATAGCCCTGCCTAAGGGAGGTCTTAGGCTCAGTACCATGGCCTGACCTACAGACCGTAGGCCAGAACACAGTCCTTGGTTTGATGGCCAAAATCCTAGTTTCTGATGACCAACAACGGTCCACCAGGATGGACCGTAGTTCAAACCACGGTCCATCGACTGGGGTCCGTTGGTGGTCAGCTGTCAGTTATTTTCAAGGGCAGTTGGGTCTTTTCCTAATTAATTAGTTACTATACTACGTCGTTTTACCCTTCTCTAAGATCCCTATGTAAGTATTTTCAACCCCCAAATTAACCCATTCAATTCATTCTTCCAAATTTACAAAAGAAAACCAAATCTCCTCTCCAAAATATTTCTCTCTCTAGAAACTTGAAGAAGAAGAAGATTCAACCTAGGGTTTCAAGTCAAGGACTCAATTCCTCCATTGAAGGCTAGATTTTGGATTCAAGGTATGATAGTTTTCATCCATGGATTCCTTCCATCCATGGAGTTCTCAAATTCCTATATTTCAAAAGGTAGAATTCCCCAATTGAGTTAGGGTTTTCTTTAATTAGCATGAGTTCCTTTCATTGTTGATTTTAATGATTGAATTAGGATCTCTTAAGCATGAATTGATGAAATATGATGATTTTATGATGATTTCCCTATGAACCCATGTAATCTCCATGTTTTCAAGTTATGAATCATATGATGTGGGATTTTGATCTACAAGGAAGAGTTTCATGAAATTGAGCATGTATTGCAAGCTTTACATATATTTATTATGAAATCCATATCTAACCAATGTTTCTTAAGCATTGATGATTGAAAGTCGGTTTTGAACCTAAACAGGTAAATTATGGACTTATGCATTTTCTTATGAAATCTATGTAAATGTTTTAAGGGTGCTTTGAGAGTAAAGTACCAATGATGATGTTGTGTTGTGAAAGGATATTCTCATAAACACATAATAGCATGATATGAAAGGTTTTCTCACATAGAAAGGATTCTTAGGTTGAAAGGCTTTCTCACCTAATTGAATCAAAGAGTAAGAGCTATTCTAATGAACTAGCTTGGATTGGTTGTCCAAGGACACCTTTTCATGAATAATGAAGTCAAGTAAGAAAAGACTATTATGTGGATTTATTCATAGCACCGAGAGAATATTGATGTTGGGATGGAAGCTCTCCCATAGTAGAGGCCGAGTTTCTAGAAGCAATCTATTGAGATGGAAGCTCCCCCGTTAGTAGAGGCCAGGTTTCTAGTAGCAATCTTCTTATCCTTTAACTATGTGCCCCCATAGGTTGATAAGCTAGTGGATCCACTTAAGCTAGAAGTTCATGGTTCTACCTTGGCAAGTAGGACAACCCTTTTTGGTATGGGAGACACCGGGGGATTATGTTATAGCTCACATGGTCTCTATGCCGGTTAAGGCTAATTTCTCCATATTAATAATGAACTAAGGCTACTTCAAGAAGTATCGCATATGAGTTCAAAGGTTTTAAAGATGAAGTTAGCTTGCATTAACCATGATTTTATGACTTTTCTTTTTAACTCTTTTATATCGTGTTTAGCTTAGTCAATTGCATGTCATTAAATGAAATATCCCTTTTAGCATGATTTAAATGTTTTATGCATGTCTATCATACTTGGTACATTATTTTGTACTAACGCATACTATGATTTAAATGTTTTACGCATGGATATCATACTTTGGTGAGTCCTCATGCTTCGAGGACAGAGTTTTATTGTTGTAGTTCCTTTTCATGTATTTCTCTTTTAGACATGATGTATGGGCTAGGCCCAATTTCATTCTATTGTACTCGATAGCTGTGATGAGACAAGTGTATTAGACTTCCGCTTTGCTTTTATAAAATGTTTTGGACTTGGACTATTGTTTTACTCTTATTGTTATATATCTTATGTTATGAGAGCTAAGTGGTTTGTATGGAGTCCTTCGCAGTTCTATACACCATGTTACATCTAGGGGGGGTACCCATGGGTCGTGAAAAACTTGGTAATCAGAGGACAAGGTTTAGAATGGTCCTAGGATGTCTCAAAAGCCACGTCTAGTAGAGTCTTGTTCATAAGTGTGAAGTGCACCACATTTATGAATGGGAGGATGCAAGATGATTAGGAAACTCCATTTCTTTCATTACTCTTCAAGTCGTGCGATAAAGTTTAACTCTATAAGGTCTCTCTCCTAATCCTTATCCTATGTTCTTCAGGATATGGCTACTCGAAGAGCATATACTAGAAGGGATGTGAGGGAGAATGCAGAACGAAAAGCTCCTCCCCAAGCTCCTCACGTTCCGGTCGATCCTTTGGCCGAGCAAGTGTAGAATCTGGAGTTTAGGGCTGCTTTTCAAGTGTTGGCTCAAGCCATGACGGCCCAAGTCAATAGGGAGGTAGTTGTTCCCGTGAACCCAAATGTGGGTACGACAGCTTCAAGAGTAAGGGACTTCACAAGGATGAATCCTCCAGAGTTTCATGGTTCAAAAGTCGAGGAAGATCCTCAAGATTTTATTGACGAGGTCTGCAAGGTTTTGATGATCATGGGAGTTACGCCGGTGGAAAAGGCGGAGTTGGCCACTTATCAACCAAAAGGTGTGGCTTAAATATGGTATAACCAATGGAAAGAATGAAGACCGGAAGATGCAGCTCCTCTTGATTTGGAGAAGTTTAAGACCGCTTTTAATGATAGGTTCTTTCCCTTTGAGATGAGGGAAGCCAAGGTGCTTGAGTTCATTAACCTTCGACAAGGAAGTATGAGTGTGAGGGAATATACTCTAAAGTTCACTAAATTATCCAAGTATGCTCCAACTATTGTTGTCGATTCAAGGGTAAAGATGAGTAAGTTTGTTTCGGGTGTGTCTGAAATGGTGGTTGAAGAGTGCCGAACCGCTATGCTCATTAATGACATGGACATCTCTCGTCTCATGGTACATGCATAACAAATTGAGGAGGATAAACTTAAGGAAAAGTCTAGAGAGGTAAAGAGGGCTAAGACCGGAGATGGAAATTTCTCACATGCAAGGTCCGATGGACAAGGTTATCCTAGATTCCGACAAAGGTTTTTCGGTCAAGATTCCTCGAATGCTCCTCCTAATTTCAACAAAGATAGGGTGTCTAACCCTAAGCCTTAAGGAGGTAATGGTAGTGGATCTTCATTACCTAGGTCTAATTGTACTAGG
This sequence comes from Solanum etuberosum, assembly GCA_029582245.1. Classification (NCBI taxonomy): domain Eukaryota; kingdom Viridiplantae; phylum Streptophyta; class Magnoliopsida; order Solanales; family Solanaceae; genus Solanum; species Solanum etuberosum. Next base: position 4,771 of record JAJONR010004299.1, read on the forward strand.
TGTGGAAAGAAGAACGAGGGTAAGTTCCTAGCCGACACGGATGGTTTCTTTGGTAGTGGTAAGAGTTGTCACAAAATGAGGGATTGACCGATGCTTACGGCTAAAGGAAGAGAGGGCAAGCAAGCTACTCCTAGTGGGTCGGGTTCCAATGCTCCTAAGCATACCTGATTCTATGCACTTTAGACTCGAGGAGAACAAGTGGGTTCTCCCGATGTGGTTACTGGTATGTTGAAAGTTTTCTAACTTGATGTTTATGCCTTACTTGATCCTGGTGCTACCTTGTCTTTTGTGACGCCATATGTGGCTATGAGGTTTGATGTTCTTTCGGATGTTTTGTTAGAATCCCTTTCTGTCTCTACTCATGTTGGTGATTCTATTGTGTCTAAGAGGGTCTATAGAAAGTGTCCCATTTCCTTGTCCCATAGACTTACTCTTGTTGACTTGGTAGAGCTTGATATGTTAGATTTTGATGTTATCTTGGGTATGGATTTGTTGCATTCATGTTATGCTTTTATCGAATGTAGAACTCGTGTAGTTAAGTTTCAGTTCCCAAATGAGCCTATCCTAGAGTGGAAAGGGGGAAATTCTATGCCTAAGGGTAAATTTGTTTCTTATCTTAAAGTTAGAAAGATGATTTCTAAAGGTTGCTTTTACCATCTGGTTAGGGTGAGGGATGTAGATTCTGAAGCCCTTTCTTTTGAGTCGGTCCCCATTGTTAATGAGTTTCCGGAAGTGTTTCCAGTTGATTTACCTGATATTCCTCCCCAGTGAGAAATAGACACCGGTATTGACCTTCTCTCAGATACACAACCTCTCTCTATTCCTCATTACCATATGGCTCCGGCAGAACTTAAGGAGTTGAAAGAATAGTTGAAAGATTTGTTGGATAAGGGTTTCATCCGATCGAGTATCTCTCCATGGGGTGCTCCAGTTTTGTTTCTTAGAAAGAAAGATGGTTCTCTTCATATGTGTATCAATTATCGACAGTTGAACAAGGTGACCATTAAGAATAAGTATCCTCTTCCAAGGATAGATGATTTATTTGACCAACTTCAAGGAGAAAGTTATTTCTCTAAGATTGATCTTCGATCGGGTTATCGCCAATTGAGGATGAAAGATGATGACATTTCGAAGATGGCTTTTCGAACTCGGTATGGTCATTATGAGTTTTTGGCAATGTCGTTTGGGTTGACTAATGTTCCGGCGGTGTTTATGGATTTGATGAATAGGGTGTTTAGACAATACCATGACTTGTTTGTCATTGTGTTCATCGATGATATTTTGATCTACTCAAGGAGTGAGAATGATCATATTGATCATTTGAGGATCGTGTTGCAAATTCTTAAGGACCCACAACTTTTTTGCAAAGTTTAGCAAATGCGAATTTCGGCTAAGGTCTATAGCTTTCCTTGGTCATATTGTTTCGAGTAAGGGTATTGAGGTAGATCCTAAGAAGACGGATGCGGTCAAGAGTTGGCCTAGACCTCTAACTCCTTCAGATATTAGAAGTTTTTTGGGTTTAGCCGGTTACTATAGAAGGTTTGTTGAAGGATTATCTTCGTTTGCCTCTCCTTTGACAACTTTGACTCAAAAGAAATCGAAGTTCATATGGTCCGAAGAGTTTTCAAGAGTTGAAGGATAGACTTACTTCCGCTCCGGTGTTGACCTTACTGGAAGGGACGGATGGTTTTGTGGTTTATTGTGATGCCTCGAGAATTGGGCTAGGGCGTGTGCTTATGCAAAATGGGAAAGTTATTGCCTATGCCTCAAGGCAACTTAAAATCCATGAGAAGAATTATCCTACTGACAACCTTGAATTAGCGGCGGTTTTTTTTGCCTTAAAGATTTGGAGACACTATTTGTATGGAGTACATGTAGATGTGCTTACCGACCACAAGAGTTTGCATTATGTGTTTAATCAAAAAGATTTGAATCTTCGCGAAATAAGGTGGCTTGAGTTATTGAAAAATTATGACATGAGTGTTCTTTATAACCCCGGCAAAGCTGATGTGGTAGCGGATGCTCTAAGTCGGTTATCTATGGGTAGTGTTGCTCATATCAAAGAAGAAAAGAAATAATTGGATCGAGATGTTCATAGATTGGCTCGATTAGCTTTTCAATTAGTGGACTCCACCAAGGGTGGTGTTATGGTTCAAAATGTTTCCGAATGATCTTTTGCGTCGGATGTGAAAGCCAAGAAAGGTCCTGATCCAATTTTTGTAGAATTGAAAGAGGAGGTGCTTAAGAAATCTGTTGAGGCTTTATCCCAAGGGGGAGATGGTGTACTTAGATACCAAGGTCGTTTATGTGTTCTAAATGTGGATGACTTGAGGGAACATATTTTGACAGAAGCCCATAGTTCGCGGTATTCCATTCACCCGAGAGCCACCAAGATGTACCATGATTTACGGGAGGTCTATTGGTGGAATTGGATGAAGAAGGATATTGCGAGATTTTTGGCTAATTGTCCAAATTGCCAACAAGTAAAAGTTGAGCATCAGAAACTAAGAGGTTTGTCCCAAGAAATTAGAATTCCTACTTGGAAGTGGGAAGACTTGAACATGGAATTTATTGTTGGTTTGGCTCGCACCCGGTGACAACATGATTGGATTTGGGTGATAGTACATCAGATGATGAAATCGACTCATTTACTTCCCGTCAAGGTTTCCTATTCGGCGTAGGACTATGCCAAGTTGTACTTGAGAGAAATGATAAGGTTGCATGGAGTACCTTTGTCCATTATTTTTTATCGTGGTACCCAATTCACTTCTCAGTTTTGGAAGTCATTCCAAAAGGGTCTTGGTACTAAGTTTAAGCTTAGCACGACTTTTCATCCCCAAACCGATGGGCAACCGGAGCGTACTATCCAAACTTTGGAAGATATGTTAAAGGCTTGTGTGATCGATTTTAAGGGTGATTGGGATGACCATTTTCCGTTGATTGAGTTTGCTTACAACAACAGTTATCACTCGAGTATCGATATGGCTCTATTTGAGGCCTTATATGGTAGGAGGTGTAGAACTCCCATAGGTTTGTTTGAGGTTGGTGAAGTTTCCCTAATGGGTCCCGAATTAGTACAAGAGGCCATAGATATAGTTTGGCTTATAAGGGAAAAGTTGATAACGGCTCAAAGTCGACAAAAGTCCTATGCCGATGTGAGAAGAAGGGATTTAGAGTTTGATGTTAACGATTGGGTTTACTTGAAAATCTCACCCATGAAGGGTGTAATGAGGTTTGGTAAGAAGGGGATGCTTGGTAAGAAGGGTGTAATGAGGTTTGGTAAGGTTTCTTATGAGTTGGGTTTTCCAAATGAGTTGGCAACAATACATCCAGTTTTCCATGTCTCTATGCTTAAGAAGTGTGTTGGAGATACGACATCCATAGTTCCCTTAGAAGGGTTGGGAGTTGATGAAAGTCTTTCTTATGAGGAAGTTCCGGTGGGATTCTAGATTGGCAAGTCAAGAACTTGAGAAACAAGGAAATTGCTTCCGTGAAAGTGTTGTGGAGGAATCAGTTAGTTGAGGGTGCTACTTGGGAGTCCGAGGCCGATATGATGTCCCCATATCCTCATCTCTTTCCTTCTACTATTCTAGCTTGAGTTAATGAGTTCCTCTTGGTTTGTCCTTTGTTTTGGAGTCATGTGTTTTTATGTGTTTCCATGATTTCCTTATGTTATGCATGCTCATGAAAACTTGTGTTATGAAAGAAAATGAGTTAAATTAATTATTTTCCTCATGTTGTTGTGCATTGAGTATGAGTTGCCTACAGACTTCATGAGATGAATTGATGAACATGCTTTAGCTATGCTTTTTGAGAGTGAATTGCATATGAGCTCCATGAGATTGTGTTGAGCATGCTTTTAGCTTGGAGAAGGTAGTTCCTCCTTGAACATGAGAAATTTTGAAAATTCATGCATATTAGGTTGCTAGATGTAGTTCCTACTTCCTTCTGAAGAATTGAGAATGATTAGCTTGGAGTTGATGTTTCCTCCTTGTGTATGTGCATTGTATGGATGATGGGTTGGTAGAGTTAGTTTCACTCTTCTTATGATGTTTTGAGAACATCCTAGCTTGGAGTCGATAGTTCCTCCTTGGTTACATGCATTGCATTGTTAGATTGGGTTGTTAGTTCCTCTCCTAATCTTTTAAAATAAGTTTAAGTCTCATTTGAGGACGAATGGTCCCAAGGGGGAGATATTGTTACACCCTGGATCCGAAAAAGGGGAAAAATTGATTTTGGAAAAACTACAGGTGCCAGCCACGAGGGCCACCCACGGCCCGTGGATGGGACCAGGGACCGTAGGTGTGGTCCGTGGATGGCCCTGCCTAAGGGAGGTTTGAGGCTCAGGACCACGGCCTGACCTACACCGTAGGTCAGACCACGGTCCGTCGACTGGGGTCCATTGGTGGTCAGCTGTCAGTTATTTTCAAGGGCAGTTGGGTCTTTTCCTAATTAATTAGTTCCTATACTACGTCGTTTTACCCTTCCCAAAGACCCCTATATAAGTATTTTCAACCCCCCAAATTAACCCATTCACTTCATTCTTCCAAATTCACAAAAGAAAATCAAATCTCCTCTCCAAAATATTTCTCTCTCTAGAAACTTGAAGAAGAAGTAGATTCAACTTGGGGGGTCAAGTCAAGGTCTCAATTCCTCTATTGAAGGCTATATTTTGGATTCAAGGTATTATAGTTTTCATCCATGGATTCCTTCCATCCATGTAGTTCCTAAATTCCTATATTTCGAAAGGTAGAATTCCCCAATTGAGTTAGGATTTTTTTCAATTAGCATGGGTTCCTTTCATTGTCTATTTTAATGATTGAATTAGGATCTCTTATGCATGAATAGATGAAATATGATGATTTTATGATGATTTCCCCATGAACCCATGTAACCCCCATGTTTTCAAGTTATGAATCATATGATGCGGGATTTTGATGTTCAAGGAAGAGTTCTATGAAATTGATCATGTATTGCAAGCTTTACATGTATTTATGATGAAATCCATATCTAACCCATGTTTTCTACGCATTGATGATTGAAAGTGGGTTTTGAACCTCAAGAGGTAAATTATGGACTTATGCATTTTCTTATGAAATCTATGCAAATGTTTTAAGGGTGCTTTGAGAGTAAAGTACCAATGATGTTGTTGTGTTGTGAAAGGATATTCTCATAAACACATAATAGCATGATGTGAAAGGTTTTCTCACATAGAAAAGATTCTTAGGTTGAAAGATTCTCACCTAATTGAATAAAAGTGTCATGACCCAGGGGTACTCCCTAGATGTAACAAGACGTAGAAGACCCCAAGAGGCCTCATACAAGCCAACTTAGCATATCATAACATAAAGTAATAGAAAAAGGTGCGGAAATTTAAAACCTTTCTATACAATCAAAGTCTTTTATAAAACGAGCGGAAGTCTAATACCATAGTCTCAAACCATCCAAACAACATGAGTAAAGTCTTGGGAAACAGCCCATACAATAGTCCAAGACATAAAAGAAAGACATAAAGAAAAGGGTGATCACATCCTCGAACTCAATGATGACTCACCATATCTTCACTTCCTTGATCAACAATGAAGCTAGCCACGAGTGTGGGGATCTGTCGCCGGACCTTACATTTGATAAGAACGTAGGCAAAGTATGTGTTAGTACAATTAAGTACTAAATATGATATCTAGCATAAACAACATAAACATCATGGTTAGTCAACATAAACCATAACCATAATCATGCACATACATCAATATCATAATAAGAAAGGAATACTTCTCAAGCAACCTTACTCATCCTTAGTCAAGACTTGGGTCATCCGCCTCTAGTCAACTTACATTATGGAAGGCATCTCAAGCAATGATCCAAGCTATTTATTTCTTCACATCATAGTTCTCATAGTTCATACTTACTTTTAAAGACAAGGGGATTCGCCTCCTTGCCTAACTTACAAAGGCTAATGGGTATTCGCCTCTTGCCTTACTTATTTTTAGATTGCGGGTACTCGCATCCGCACCATTTCATAAGGATCATGGGTACTCGCCTCTATGTCCATTCATCATAGTAAGAACGTGGGGACTCACCTCTTGTTTAATTCTAAGGAATAGGGGAATCGCCTCATATCATTTCATAGGGAGGTCAAGGGTAATCGCCTCTAGCCTCATTATTTACATAGTCATTTAGTCTCGATTCATTTTAGGTGAGCAATCCTTTCAACCTAGAATCATTCATTGGAAACCTTTCACATTCATACATTCATAATTAGGCAATTCATGGGGGAAGTATCCCTTCCTCAACAATAACATCAATTACCAACAATTCATATCATAATCTTTACTATCAAAGCACTACATATCATGATCATCATCTATGCTTTATTCTCAAGGAATTCTAATCATAATTCATCAATCCTATAAGGACAAGCCTAAACCCACAAAGTTTTCCTTCATGGCATCAACCCAATTATATCAATTCTAGGTTAGAATCATGGAATAGGCATGGGTACATGTAATTTAATCCTATATACATGCAATTTTATCAATTCAATCATAAACAACCATAATCCACTCAATTGGATCAACATTCATCATAACCCACAACATTGGAAGAAACCCTAACTAGAATTGAGGAATTCTTCATCATATTAGGGGAACTCTAGGGGACTCCATGGGAGGAAGGATCCCATGGATGAAAAGCCATCATACCTTAGTCACAATGCCCACAAAGCTTGAAGATTGGGAGACTTGAACTTGACCTAGCTCCAAATTCTTCTTTCTTCTTCCAACTCCTAGAGAGAGAATATTTTAGAGGAGTTTTGGGTTTTCTTTTGGGATTTGAGAGAATGACTTAATTGAGGGGATTTTGGGGGTAAAAATATACTTATATAGGTGGTCTAGGTTTAGTCAAAATGACACCACTTAATCCTAATTAAAATCGGAAAAGACCCTTAAGCCCTCAACTTAACCATCCCACAGGACCCACCCCGAGACCATGACGACGGACCGTGGATGGACCTACGGTTTGTCCTGGTCAAATGTGGTTCCTCGTCTGGGACTTGATTTTTGGGCCTTGGATCTACGACTCCCAACCACGGGGCGTGGGTCCTGGCCGTGGTTCACTGCCTCAGACAGTCCCTAGGGTTTCCACCAAAGGGGCTCCCCTATGGGGCGTGGTTAGCCCTCGTGGGTGACACCTGGATGTTCTAAAATTTACTAAGCTTTCCTTTTTAGACTACGGGGTGTTAGATTATCTCCCCCTTGGGATCATTCGTCCTCGAATGAGATTCTAAGCAAGTTTCTAAACGAAAGTCTCAAGACTAGCAGCCCATCATGTATGCAATTCATCTAAATGTACACAACTAAGGAGGAAACATCAACTCCAAGCCAAACATACTCGATGCACCATATGGAAGTAGGAACTACATCTAACAACCCAATATGCATGAAATTTTCAGATTTCTTACATTTAAGGAGGAACTATTATCTCCAACTGAAAAGCATGCACAACACAATCTCATGGAGCCTATATGCAATCAATACTCAAAGCACATACTCAAGGGGGAAATCTCCACTCTGAGTCAAGGCATGTTCAAAAATTCATCTCATGAAGTCTATAAGCAACTCATAAATGCACAACAACATGAGGAAAATAATTCATATAAGTCATTTCTTTCACAACTTAAGCAATTCATGAACATGCATAATCATAAGGAAATCATGGAAACACATAAAACACACATGACTTCAATTCATAAAGCAAACCAAGAGGAAATTCATTACCTCACACTAGAATAGGAGTAGAAGGAAAAAGATGAGGATATCGGGACTTCATATCGGCCTCGGCCTCCCAAGTAGCACCCTCAACTAAGTGGTTTCTCCACAAAACCTTCACGGAAGCAACTTCCTTGTTCCTCAATTTCTTTACTTGCCGGTCCAAAATCTCAACCAGAACTTTCTCATATGAAAGACTCTCATCAACTCCCAATCCTTCAAGGGAAACTATGGATGTCGGATCTCCAACACACTTCTTAAGCATAGAGACATGGAAAATGGGATGCACGGTTGCCAACTCATTTGGCAAATCTAACTCGTAAGCAACCTTACCAACACGTCTCATGATTTGATATGGGCCTATAAATCGGGGACTAAGTTTCCCTTTCTTCCCAAATCTCATCACACCCTCCATGGGTGAGATTTTAAAATAGACCTAATGACTAACCTCAAATTCAAGGTCCCTTCTTCTAACATCCGCATAAGACTTTTATCAACTTTGAGAGGTTCTCAACCTCTCTCTAATGAGTCAAACTTTCTCAATAGCCTCATGAACTAGCTCGGGCCCTATCAAGGCAACTTCACCCACTTCAAACCACCTTATAGGGGATCTACACCTCCTACCAGAAAGATCTTCAAAGGGGGCCATACCCATACTAGAATGGTAGCTATTATTATAAACGAACTCTATCAATGGCAAGTGATCATCCCAATTTCCTTTGAAATCGATGACATATGCTCTCAATATATCCTCTAAATTTTGTATCGTTCGCTCCGCTTGCCCATCGTTTTTGGGGTGAAAAGTTGTGCTAAGCTTCACTCTTTTTCCAAGACATTTTTGCAATGTCTTCCAAAAATGGGAAGTAAACTAAGTACCTCTATCAGAGATAATGGACAATGGCACACCATGCAATCTTACCATTTCCCTCAAATATAACTTGGCATAGTCCTCCGCCGAATAAGAAACCTTGACAGGAAGTAAATGAGCCGATTTTGTCATTCGGTCTACTATGACCTAAATCGAATCATATTGGTGCCGGGTACGTTGCAATCCCACTAAAAAGTCCATATTCATATCCTTCCACTTCCAAGTAGGAATGCTAATAACTTAGGCCAAACCTCCCAATTTCTTTTGCTCAACCTTAACTTGTTGGCAATTTGGACATTTAGCCACAAACCCCGCAATATCTTTCTTCATCCCGTTCCACCAATAGACTTCCCGTAAATCACGGTACATCTGTGTGGCTCCCGGTTGAATGGAATACCGCGAACCATGAGCTTCAGTCAATATTTGTTCCCTCAAATCATCTATGTTTGGGACACACAAACGGCCTTGGTATCTAAGTACCCCATCTCCCCCTTAGGAGAAAGTCTCAACGGATTTCTTAAGTACTGCCTCTTTCAATTCTACCAAAATTGGATCAAGACCTTGTTTAGCTTTCACATCGGCTACAAGAGATGATTCAGAACCATTGTGAACCATAACACCACCCTTGGTGGACTCCACTAGTCGAACACCTAATCAAGCCAATCTATGCACATCTCGAACCAACTCTCTCCTTTCTTCATCAATATGAGCCACACTACCCATAGACAACTGAATAAGGGCATCCGCTACCACATTAGCTTTGCCGGGGTGATAAAGAACACTCATGTCATAATCTTTCAATAACTCAAGCCACCTTGTTTGGCGAAGATTCAAATCCTTTTGATTAAACACATATTGCAAACTTTTGTAGTCGGTAAACACATCAACATGAACTCCATACAAATAGTGTCTCCAAATCTTTAGAGTAAATACAACTGCCACTAACTCAAGGTCGTGAGTAGGATAATTCTTCTCATGAACTTTAAGTTTCCTTGAGGCATAGGCAAAACTTTCCCATTTTGCGTTAGAACACACCCTAGCCCAATTCTTGAGGCATCACAACAAACCACAAAACCATCTGTCCCTTCTGGTAAGGTCAACACTGGAGCGTAAGTAAGTTTATCTTTCAAATATTGGTAACTTTGCTCACACGCTTCTGACCATATGAACTTAGCCTTCTTTTGAGTCAAAGCCGTCAAATGAGAAGAAATGGAGGAAAACCTCTCAAGAAATCTTCTATAATAGCCGGCCAAACCCAAAATGCTTCTAATATCCGAAGGATTTAGAGGTCTAGGCCAACTCTTGACAGCATTCGTCTTCTTAGGATCCACGTCAATACCCTTGCTTGACACAATATAACCAAGGAAAGCTACAGACCTTAACCAAAATTCACATTTGCTAAACTTTGCAAAAAGTTGTTGGTCCTTGAGGATTTGCAATACTATCCTGAAATGATCAATATGCTTATTCTCACTTCTCGAATAGATTCAAATATCATCGATAAACACAATCACAAAAATGTCTAGGTATTGCATAAACACTCTATTCATCAAATCCATAAATGACGCCGGAGCATTAGTCAAACCAAAGGACATCACCAAGAACACATAATGACCATATCGGGTTCTAAAGGCCATCTTGGGAATATTATTTTCTCTCACCTTCAATTGGTGATAACCCGATCGAAGATCAATCTTAGATAAATAACTTGCCCCTTAGAGTTGATCAAATAAGTCATCTATCCTTGGGAGAGGATAATTGTTTTGAATAGTCACTTTGTTCAACTGATGATAGTCAATGCACATACGAAGGGAACCATCCTTCTTTCAAACGAACAAAACCGGAGCACCCCATGGCGAGATACTCAGCCTAATGAAACCCTTTTCTAACAGATCCTTCAACTATTCTTTCAACTCCTTAAGTTTCGCCTGAGCCATACGATAAGGAGGAATAGAGATAGGTTGCGTATCTGGGAGAAGATCAATTCTGAAGTCTATTTTCCGCTCGAGAGGAATACCGGATAAGTCATCTGGAAACACTTACGGAAACTTATTTACGATGGGGACCGGCTCAAGAGAAGGGGTTTCAGAATCTACATCCCTCACCCTTACTAGATGGTAAATGCAACCCTTAGAAATCATTTTTCTAGCTTTAAGACAAGAGACAAACTGACCCTTAGGCATAAAATTCCCCCCTTCCACTCTACAATAGGCTCATTTGGGAACTGAAATTTGACTACCAGAGTTCTACAATCAATAGAGACATAATACTCCCTCACGCTCATACTTCCTTGCCGAAGATTAATGAACTCGTGCACCTTGTCCTCTCTCGTCTCAAGAGGGAAAAATAGATCAAGAAAATCACTTTTGAACCTTTCCCATTCTATGGGACCCGCTTCTTCTGGCCTTGCCTATTTCCATTGATTGAACCAAATCTAAGCAACCCCTTTGACTTGGTAAGCGGACAATTCCACCTTCTACACCGGAGTCACTCCCATAATAGCAAGTATCTTGTAGACCTCATCGATAAATTCTTGAGGATATTCCTCCAATTTGGAACCATGAAATTCGGGAGGGTTCATCCTTGTAAAGTCCCTCACTCTTGCCGCCGCCGTACCCACATTTGGGTTCACGGGAGCTACCACCTCTCTATTGGCTTGTGCCATCACGGCTTGAGCCAACACTTGTAAAGCCGTCCTTAACTCCATATTTTTTACATTCACAGCCAAAGGATCAATCGGAGCTTGAGGAGGAGCTTGGGGGGGAACTTATTTTCCCACATTGTGTCCCTCAGTCCTCCTAGCATTAGTCCTTCTAGTAGTCGTATCCTGAAAACCATCAGGTAAGGATTAGGAGAAAGACTTTATAGAGTTAAACTCTATGGCATGACTTAGAGAAATCAAGAAGTGAAATTTCCTAACATCTATTAGCCTGTCATTCATAAATGTGGCGCGCTTCACATTTTTGAACAAGTCTCTACTTGACGTGGTTTGAGACATACTAGAACCATTCTAAACCTTGTGTCTGATTCCCAAGTTTGTCACGACCCAGGGGTACCCCCTAGATGTAACAAGCCGTACAAGACCCTGAGAGGCCTTATACAAGCCAACTTAGCATATCATAACATAAAGTAATAGAAAAAGGTGCGGAAATTTAAAACTTTTTAATACAATCAAAGTCTTTTATAAAATGAGCGGATATCTAATACCATAGTCTCAAACAATCTAAATAAGATGAGTAAAGTCTTGGGACACATCCCATACAATAGTCCAACACAAAAAAGAAAGACATAAAGGAAAAGGGTGATCACATCCTCGAACACACTGAGGACTCACCAAATCTTCACTTCCTTGATCAACATTGAAGCTAGCCACGAGTGTGGGGATCTATGTCATCAGACCCTACATTTGATAAGAATGTAGCAAAGTATGCGTTAGTACAATTAAGTACTAAATATGATAGCTAGCATAAACAACATAAACATCATGGTTAGTCAACATAAACCATAAGCATAATCATGCACATGCATCAATATCATTATAAGAAAGGAATACTTCTCAAGCAACCTTACACATCCTTAGTCAAGACTTGGGTCATCCGCCTCTAGTCAACTTACGTCATGAAAGGCATCTCAAGCAACGATCCAAGCTATTCATTTCTTTACATCTTAGTTCTTATAGTTCATACTTACTTTTAAATACAAGGGGATTCGCCTAACTTACAAAGGCTAATGGGTATTCACCTCCTGCCTTACTTATTCTTAGATTGTGGGTACTCGCCTCCACAATCTCATCACATGCTGCGGGTACTCGCCTCCACACCATTTCATAAGGATCATGGTTACTCAGCTCCATGTCCATTCATCATAGTAAGAATGTGGGGACTCACCTCTTGTTCAATCCTAAGGTAATGGCCTCTAGCCTCATCAACTAAATAGTCTTTTAGTCTAGATTCATTTTAGGTGAGCAATCCTTTCAACCTAGAATCATTTATGTGAGTAAGCCTTTCACATTCATACATTCATAATTAAGCAATTCATGTGGGAAGTATCCCTTCCTCATACCAACAATTCATATCATAAGCTTTAATCTCAAAGCACTACATATCATGCTAATCATCTATGCTTTATTCTCAAGAAATTCTAATCATAATTCATCAAGCCTATAAGGACAAGCCTAAACCCACAAAGTTTTCCTTCATGGCATCAACCCAATTATATCAATTCTAGGTTAGAATCATGGAATAGACATGGGTACATGTAATTTAATCCTAAAACCATGCAATTCTATCAATTCAATCATAAACAACCATAATCCACTCAATTGGATCAACATTCATCATAACCCACAACATTGGAAGAAACCCTAGCTAGAATTGGGGAATTCTTCATCAAATTGGGGGAATTCTAGAAGACTCCATGGGAAGAAGGATCCCATGGATGAAAATCAATCATACCTTAGTAACAATGCCCACAAAGCTTGAAGATGGGGAGTCTCTAACTTGACCTAGCTCCAAATTCTTCTTTCTTCTTCCAACTTCTAGAGAGAGAATATTTGAGAGGAGTTTTGGGTTTTCTTTAGGGATTTGAGAGAATGACTTAATTGAGGCGATTTTGGGGGTAAAAAAAATACTTACATAGGTGGTCTAGGTTTAGTCAAAATGACACCACTTAATTCTAATTAAAACCGAAAAAGACTCTTAAGCCCTCAACTTAACCGTCCCATAGGCCCCACCCATGAGACCACGATGACGGACCGTGGATGGACCTACGGTCCATCCTGGTCAAACGTTGTTCCTCGTCTGGGACTTGATTTCTGGGCCTTGAACCTACGGCTCCCAAACACGGGCCATGGACCCATCCACGGGGCGTGGGTCCTGACCGTGGTTCACTGCCTCACACAGTCCCCAGGGTGTCCACCAATAGGGCTCCCCTATGGGACGTGGGTCCAACCACGGGGCGTGGTAGCCCTCATGGGTGACACCTGGAAATTCTAAAATTCGCTAAGCTTTCCTTTTTAGACTACGGGGTGTTACACAAAGAGTAAGAGCTATCCTAATAAACTAGCTTGGATTGGTTGTCCAAGGACAGCTTTTCATGAATAATGAAGTCAAGTAAGAAATGACTATTCCGTGGGATTTATTCTTAGCACCGAGAGGATATTGATAATGGGATGGAAGCTCTCCCGTAGTAGAGGCCTAGTTTCTAGAAGCAATCTCTTGAGATGGAAGATCCCTCGTTAGTAGAGGTCGGGTTTCTAGTATCAATCTCCTTATCCCTTAACTATGTGCCCCATAGGTTGATTAGCTAGTGGATCCACTTAAGCTAGAAGTTTATAGTTCTACCTCGGCAAGTAGGAAAACCCTTTTTGGTGTGGGAGACACCGGGAGATCATGTTATAGCTCACATGGTCTCTATGTGGGTTAAGGCTAATTTCCCCACATTAATAATGGACTAAGGTTACTTCAAGAAGTATCGCATATGACTTCAAAGATTTTAAAGAAGAAGTTATCTTGCATTGACCATTGTTTTATGACTTATGTTTCTAACTCTTTTATATCGTGTTTAGCTTGGTCAATTGCATGTCATGAAATTAAATGTCCCTTTTAGCATGATTTAAATGTTTTATGCCTCGCTATCATACTTGGTACATTTTTTTGTACTAACGCATACTCTTGCCAACATTTCCCCAAATGTAGTGTTCGGTAGTCAGGGTCATCGATTTCGTGGCTAGAGGTTGACTTGAGATATTTTTGAGCTTTGGTGAGTCCTCGTGCTTCGAGGACGGAGTTTTATTATTGTAGTTCCTTTTCATGTATTTCTCTTTTGGACATGATGTATGGGCTAGGCCCAATTTCATTTTATTGTACTAAATGGCTATGATGAGACAAGTGTATTAGACTTCCGCTTTGGTTTTATAAAATGTTTTTGACTTGGAATATTGTTTTACTCTTATTGTTCTATTTCTTATGTTATGAGAGCTAAATGGATTTTATGGAGTCTTTCGGGGTTCTATACGCCACATTACATCTAGGGGGTACCCCTGGGTCGTGACAGGAAGTCATACTGCATAAACATTGATTACATAACTAGATACCATACAACTTAAATAATGATGGCATACTCGATTGTCATACTAATCATGTTTTAGAAACTCTTTCTCAAAATCATCTTTTACTTCTTCAAAATCTCAGTTTAAAACTCAAATGTTGGCTTCGAAAAGATTCTCAAGATTTATAACTCAATTCATAGGGTTCATGTGGAATTATGGACATGAACGACTCAACACAGGTATCTTAATAGCAATATGGAAATGCAGTACTCAGAACTCAAGAACTTAGAACTTAACGATACTACTCATCTAAAAAATACTCAATTCATAGGATTCATGCTGAAATATAGACATGAACGAATCAACTCAAGAATCTTAATGCATAACATATATAAATTCAATAATTAGGAATAGAATTTCAAAAGAATCTGTAACTCAAAAACTCAAAAATCAACTAATCTAAAGAAGGTTCTTGAAGAATCTCGAATAAGAACTTGATTAGAATCTTTCAAACCCTAACTTAAAGGTAAACAATCAAGAAAACCTTTAATGAGATTCTTGAATTAGTGTCTTGAAATATCTATGGCCAAGAATTATGATTTTCATTAGTGATTCATAATTGTGTGGAGGAATTTGAGTTGGAAAGAATGGAATTCTTGGAGAAAGACTTACCTTGAAGAAGAATCTAGAAAAAGATTGAAAGAAGATAATGGTGGATTAAGATATGAAAATTTGATTGTTTTGGGCATTCAATTAGTCAAGAATTTTTTTTAGGGTTTTCTTAGAGGTAAAAAGACAAAAACAACCTTTTTTAATGTTTTCCCGTCGGCTAATTCGTCACCGCATTGTACCAGGTTACTAAAATTGTCATAACTTTTTACTCAAAACTCGGATTATTGTGAAATTGGTGGCATTGGAAAGAAGATTCAAATACCTTTAATTTAATAGGTTATGGGCCACGTAGTTCTTTATAATCTAAGATATATGATCGTTTGAAGTAGACCTTGTGTTAGGAGTTTCTAGTGAACTTAATTTATATCCAAAATCATTCCCACACTAAAGAATTTATCTTTACACATGGTAAATTTAAGAATCACCCGATACGACCTTACATGTAAATGAAGAATAGTTCGGGTCTTAACTTATAAATTTTTAGGGTGTTGAAAATAGTCTCTCTCTCTCTCTCTCTCTATATATATATATATATATATATATATATATATAAGCCAATGAGAAAGGAATTTGGGCCAGAAAACTTCTGAGTAGTAACTTGAAAATTTCCAGCCTAGGCCACACATTGACAAAATCTGAGTCAGGTGAGGTCTAGGATAATCCGGTAATGGATGGGGTATTTGATTATGAATTTAGTGATTTGAGTGGATATCCAACATAATAAGGAGCCTGTACGACCTTACAGAATCTAATTCGGGCAGGTAGAACTCCCGTAATTGATCTTAGCGTAAAAGGGTGGTTTTAGAACGTCAATGTTTGTGGGTGTGTTGTAAAATTGAGATTTGGAAAAAGAATTCCAAGTCTCTGTCTCTGTGCAACCCACCACGATGGGATTATTCCCGCCATGGCGGACCAGTGGCGAGTAAAAATAGGAAAAGTCCAAAAAATGTTATTTTTCTGCAAAATTCATTCTTAGAGAGCAAAAGGGCCACCTAGGGCCATTTGTTCTGGTTTTTCACTAATTCTCGCGCTAAAGGTAAGTCAATTACTCTCATAATTCGTAAATTGATTCTTAGAACTTAGAATCCTTTCTATTTATCCTTGGGGGGGGGGGCGTTGTCTTGAATTTAATGGTGGAAAAAGCCCTAGTTGGGTGTTAAGATCATGGGATTGGCCAAGGGTTAGTATTTGGATATAATCCGGGTAAACTAGGCCTCTATTATTGATCCTTTGCATAATTTACTTGTTTTAGATAAAGAACAAGCTGAGAGACTCCGTAAAGGGAAAGCTCAAGTTCCTTAAGAGTGTTCAGGCTTGGTTTCGAGGCAAGTGATGGTTTGATTTTCCATTTGTGTTATATATGTCTACTTACTGCTGCATTGTATTCATGCTTGAATGTGAATAGGGAAAGACGAAATGAATCTAATGAAATGACTTATTATGATTCCATAGCATGCAATCAACCTGTTACCTGACTGTACGATACAAGTTTGTAAATCATTCATTGTAGTGCTGACTTTGTTTGTGATGTTGGTTGATTGGATCGGGTGTCACGTTATGACACATAATTGGATCGGGTGTCACATTCCGACACATATTGCATTGGGTGTCACATTCCGACACATTATTGGATCAGGTGTCACATTCCGACACACTAACAGTTTGAGTGTGGGTTGCATCAGAGAACCAGCATTGACTGTTGCATTTGAGATTGATATTGTGAACTGATATATTGGGCATGAACTGGTAAATTGTTATTCTTTCTGTATATGTGTGGGTTAATAGTTGTAGTTACTTGTGTATGTCTCACTTACTAGAATAGCCGCGTGATCCTACCAGTACACTATTGTTTGTGTACTGATACTACACTTGCTCTTTCTTTGTTGAGTACAAGACATCTTCAGGTGGCTGTTGAGAGACCTCAGTTAGGAGATCACTGGCTCGTCGAGTTCAAGGGTGAGCCAGTTCCTTCAGGCTACCATGGATTCATTTACGATCTTAGTCCATTTCCTTCGGAATTAGACATCTCAGACTCTTACTTTATGTTTAGATTTTTTGGGGTTGCATCCCCTTATCTTAGACCGTTTATTTAGAATTTTTGGTGCAATGACTTCCAGATTCTAGGGGTTAAATTTCCACTTGTTTATGTTATTTTTGATAACTTATTGAGTTTATGGGAACTCAATTTTTAAATTGATTAATTAAACCTTTTTCCACATCTTTAAATGCCTGTCTTTTGGTTAGTACAGTTTAGTTGGGTTGTAGTAATAGTTCTCCCACTGGAGGGTTAGTGTGCATGCCAATCACGACAGTTTGGGTTGTGACAAATTTGGTATTAGAGCCCTATATCATTGCAACAAAACTAGTCTAGTAGAATCTTGCAGAACGGTACAGAGAGGTCTGTACTTTTCTTCGAGAGGCTATAAGACTTCAGGAAAATCTTTCTATCTGCTTCTCCTTTCGTGCTATAACTTGATTCCAATTGGTATCTGGTGATCCAAATTGGTATCTAATCTCTTTCACTCTTGGGTATGCAGATGGTTAAAATGCAAAAACAACAGCGCCAGGCCAGTAGCTCCCACAATTGAGCCAGCAGGGGAGCCGGAATCGAGAGGACGTGGCCGAGGCGTGGGTAGAGGAAGAGGAACTAGCAGAGGCCGAGGAAGGGTAGCCCCCACAGGGGTGAAGCCCAAGCTGAGAATGAACCTAGGGAAGAGGCCCCTCCCGTAACTCAAGATGAGGTAGAAGAGAATATGGAGATTGAGGTTGAAGAGGATGTTGAACCTGAGAAGGATGCACATGCTGGGACTGCAGGACTTTCCCCTTTGGGTCCAGCTATAGCTCAACAATTTTTGACTTTTCTGAGTGGGTTGGTCGGCTCTGGAACCATTCCCACGGTACAAGCTGCTCAACCTTTAGTCAACCACCCCGCTGCTACTATAGTCCCTAAGATGGGTGGAGTGTTGGGTGTTCATACCTTTTTCTGTCCACTTTTGGGCCCTATGATGACTTACACTGAACATGAGATGCTGACCATGTTTTTGAAGTTAAAGCTGCCAGTGTTCCATAGTTCTGAAAGTGAGGATGCCTATGAGTTCATCCTAGATTGCTATGAGAGATTTCATAAGTTAGGCATTGTGCATCATCATGGGGTTGAGTTCGTGACCTTTCAGCTTCAAGGTGAGGCTAAGTAGTGGTGGAGAGCCTTTGTGGAATGCCGATCAACAGTCATGCCTCCACTCACCTAGGTTCAATTCAATCCTGTTTCTGGAGAAGTATGAGCCCGGGAATTTGAGGGACCACAAGAAGGATGAGTTCATGGCTTTGGAGCAGGGTGGTATGACTGTAACTGCTTATGAGGCTAAGTTTCGTGCCTTGTCCAGATATGCTACTTAGTTGGTGACTACAGAAGAAGAGAGTATCTATTTTTTCGTCAAGGGATTGAATCCCAAGTTGCAGGTATTGTCTATTAATATAACCTCAGCAGGTAAAAGCTTTAATGAAGTGACAGACTTTGTGAAGAAGGTAGAAAGAGTTTGACAGTACAGAAGGTCAAGGCTTTGATTAAGAGGCCCAAGAATACAGGTAACTTAAATGGCTCCTACTCCAGAGGTTCATGTACGCCAACAATTGCAGCCCGGCTGTCATGACCCAGGGGTACCCCCTAGATGTAACAAGGCATATGAACCCCGAAAGGCTCCATGTAAGCCACTTAGCATATCATAACATAAGCATAGAATAATAAAGAGTTAAAAAAACATTTCCATGTCTTAAAAATTTTCATAAAGGAAAAGCGAAAGTCTAGACTTGTCTCAATATAGCCATCTATTACAATACTTGAATGATATAGGGCCTAGCCCATACAACATAGTCCGAAAAGGAAATACAAGAAAAGAACTACAATTGAGATAACATCCGTCCACGAATCTTGAGAACTCACCAACAAGCTAGGAGAATGAACAAATCCAAGCTTTAGCCACAACAACAATCACTTTGAGAACCGAACCCTACACTTGGGAAAATGTAGGAAAAGTAGGGGTTAGCATAAAAATGTACTAAATATGATAGCCATGCATAAAAACCTTGAAAACATGCTAAAAGGGATATTTCATTTGAAAACATGCTATATCCCAAGTTTAAATATCATATGAGACATTAGAAGTCATAAGTAATAATCATTGACAACATAGCCATTAGCACAATCAATGCATCTAGTTTAACATAAGTCATTAGCATAGTTAATACACTTAAATCATCATGACAAAGAATAATACTTCATAAGTAACCTTAAGGCATGCTTGTTCAATGCATGGACAAGACCACATAATCCCACCCATGCTAACCAAATCACTTTAGGCCCTCACTCATACTCATCACCTTTTTATCTCATCCTTAGCTTATTTCTCATAGACAAGGGAACATTCACCTTTAGTCACACTATTGGAAGGTCCTTTCAAGCTACAATCCAAACTAAGCATACATCATAAGCATAAGTCATAAGCATAATCAACTCATAGATCATCATATCATAAGAGAAACATATCATAAATACCCTCAAAGCATACTTGTGCAATGCATGGATAAGATCCCATAATCTCACCCATACTAAGTAAAGCTTCTTGAGTAACTATAATTCATAATTCATATTCTTGTTGTCTATGAACACTATGAGATACTCCTTTAAGCATGTCTTAGTTCATTACTTATCTTGTTACTCTTAGAACACTATGAGATGCTTCCTTAAGCATGTCTTAGTTCATCTTTACTTTGAACACTTCGAGATACTTCTTCAAGTACATCTAAGCTCATTAGTATCTTGAATTCTAGGAGATACTTCTTCAAGCATGTCTTAGTCCATTATGTTTGAAATCTAGGAGATACTTCTTCATGCATGTCTTATTTCATTATTAATCTTGTTGTAATTGGGATATTGCCTTAACCGACCTGAGACCATGTGAGCTATCACATGATCCCTTACGATGTTACCCACACTGCCAAGGGTTGGTCTACTTGCCTAAGGTAGAACTGGTTTGTTAGCTTAGTTGGATCCACTAGCTAACTATCCTACGAGGCACGTAGTTATGGGATACGGAGATTGCTACTAGAAACTCAGACTTTTCTAGGTGAAGGCTTCCATCTCGTGAGATATGCTTTGGTAGACCCGGACTCTACTAGGTGAGAGTTCCCATTTTGGAAGTCGGACTCAACTAGGTGTGAACCTCCATCTCATTTCAATATCCACTCGGTGCTAGGCCTAAATCCCACAAGATAGTCATTAAGTCTATACTTTAACTCAAGTCTAATGGAAAGATGTCCTTGACATTCATTCCAAGTTAATTCATTAGATTAGCTCTTTAGACCATGCGTGAGAAACTATCACCATCCATGATCACTTTTACCCTAAGGTTCAATTAGATGAGAAAAACCTTTCAACCCTAGAACCTTCATTATGTGAGAAAACCTTTCACATTAAGTTCATTATGAGATCATGAGGATAGCCTTTCAATCAACACAACAACATTATCAAAATCATGGACAGTTCACTCTCAAAGTGTTCTTAAACCATATTAATAACCTTCATAAATCATGCATAATATCATATCTTGCCTATTCAAGAGTCAAAGCTCAAATCAAATCAACACATCTAGAATTACTACATTAGACATGGATAATAACATAATTCAAATAGCTCGATTACTACAAGAATAATCTCATAACATACTTCTATCATCAACAAACCCACATCACAAGACCATAATTAAAAAATATGGGGGTTTCATGGGTTCTTGGGGAAATTCATCATAAAAATCATAAAAAAAATCATTGATTCATACATAATATAACATAATTGAATCATAAAAGTCATTTTTGAAAGGAACCCATGACTTTGGAATCAAACCCTAGCTTTTGGGGATTTTTCTATCTTTGAAATTGAGATTTGAAGGGGCTCCATGGAAAACTTCTATCCATGGATGAAGGACTACCATACCTTAGCAATGAAATCCAATGAATTTGAGAAGAAAAACCTTGCTCCTTGAACCCTAGCTCCAACTTCCTCTTTCTTCTTCTTCAAGTTTTCTAGAGAGAGAATTTTTGGTGAGGAGATGAACTTTGGGAATTGTTTTGTGTCTTGGGAATTAATGACTTAATTGGTGAGTTTAAATGGTTAGAAACACTTATATAGGTGTACTATAACTATACAAAATGACATCACTTAATATTAACTTAAAAAGGAATTACCTAAAATAACCCCCACTTTAAGTGGGGTGCCCAGGCCTCACGACCAACCTCACGAGCCGTCAAGGGCACCACCGCCCGTGAAGGTGCCCGTGGTCCCTTGACCAGTAGCTTGGCTACCTTGACAAAACCCCCACAAGGTGAAGGCAACCCCACGAGCCTTCCCACGATCCGTGGTCTTCACCACTGGCCGTGAAGTGGCTCGTGAAGGGGAGCCAACCTTGGGGCAGCCTTGGTGAGCTACTGCCTCATCACCACGGGTGGCACCACTTGCTGTGGTGGCCACCACGAGCCATGAAGGCTCTCGTGGTCTAGGGCAGTGCCTTGGCAAGATTGGGGCAGCCTTGGCTCATGCCCTCTAGCCTTGACTTGTAGCCTTCAAACTTAGCCCTATTTGACCTACTATTCTACGGGGTGTTACAATATCTACCCCTTGGGAACATTCGTCCTCGAATGACGATCTAGACACCTTACGGAAGTAAAGACTCAAGACTAGCACCCCATCATGCATGCAACATCAAAAAAATGCACAATTTAAAGGAGGAAACATCAACTCCATCTCAAACATAATCAACGTATTACAATGAAGTAGGAACTACATCTAACAACCCATTATGCATGAAACTTAGCATTTCTCATATTCATAAGAGGAACTACCTTCTCCTAACTACAAGCATGCTCAACACAATCTCAAGGAGTCAATATGCAATTTACTCTCAAAAAGCATAACTAAAGCATGTTTAACAATTCATCTCATGAAGCATATAGGCAACTCATACTTAATGCACAACAACATGAGGAACAACAATCATATAATTCATTTATTTTTCCTTTCAAAAACATAAGCTTTCATGAACATGCTTAACTTAAGGAGATCATGGAACACATAAAACAAGCTAAGGGGATCCCTTTGTCTCAAGCTAGAGTAAGAGTAGAAGGAAAGAGATGAGGACATCGGGACACTCACAACCTTGTTTTCTAAGCATGCCATCTCCCCCTTGGGAGAAAGCCTGGGTGGACTTTCTAAGCACCATCTCTTTCAATCCTAAGGTCGGATCAAGTCATCACTAAGATTTCACATCCATCACATAAGATGATTCTAAACCATGGTGAATGACACTACTACCCTTTAGAGGAGTCTTCTCATTCAACACATCTAGGCATTACAAAACACCCTATTCCCAAATCTTTCAACATACCTCAAAACTCATAATGATTAAGTCGGGTTCTACCAACACTAACCATAACAATAATGCAACCCATCCATATAAAATACCACATCAAAGTCTATCATATCAAGTCTATCAAGTCATAGAATACAAAGCTACACCGGAGTCTAATAAAGCATAAAACACATACCAGAACCAATATTCGGAGGTCACTCTTGTTCACCTCTAGCTTAAAGAGCATGGAACCTATTCTTCTTTGGAGAATTCTCATCCTAACCACTCAGAGAAGCTTGCTTGGCCTCTCTCCCTTCTTCCTTAAGCACCGGGCAATCTCTCATCTTGTGACCACTCTTGCCACAACCATAGCAACCATCCATACCAGCTAGATACCATAGTGCTTCCTTCCACATATGGTGCAAGTAGGCTTAAGAAATGAAGATTCATTATCACTCCATCTTATAGGATTAGACACCCTCTCTTCGTTATGCCTGTGTGTATTGGGGGACACTTGATCGGAAAGCCTTTGATGGGTTCTAGGCTGACCATGTCCATCAGATATAGCATTAGAGAAATTCCCATCACCGGTCCTAGCTCTTTTCACCTCCCTATTCTTTTCCTTGAGTTTTGATTCCTCAATTTGTTGAGCGTACACCATAAGCCTCGAGATATCGATATCATGATGGAGCATTGCCATATGACATTCTCTTTTAACCAAGTCAGACATACCCATCAAAAACCTACTCATCTCATCCCTCGAATCCATCACCATAGTTGGAGCATATTTGGACAATTGAGTGAACTTTAATGCATACTCTTTCACGCTCATACTTCCTTGACGAAGGTTAATGAACTCTTCCACCTTAGCTTCCCTCAACTCTCGGGCAAAGAACCCATCAAGAAATGCCAATTTAAACACCTCCCACTCTATGGGACCCGCTCCTACCGGCCTATTTCCTTTCATTGATTATACCACACCTGAGCAACACCTTTCAATTGGTAAGCGGCCAACTCTGCTTTCTCTACCGAAGTCTCCCCCATAATAGCAAGTAATTTATAAACCTCTTCCACAATTCTTGAGGATCCTCCTCCACTTTGGAGCCATGAAATTCAGGGGGGGGGTTCATTCTTGAAAAATCCCTCACTCTTGAAGCCACCCAATTCATATTAGGATTCACCGGAGTTACAACCTCTCTATTGGCTTGAGCCGTCACGGCTTGAGCCAACATTTGAATAGTAGACCTAAACTCCGCATGGGTCACATTCTCAACCAAAGGATCAACCGAAGCTTGATTAGCTTAAGGAGGATCTCCTTGTTCCACATTATCACCCTCCATCCTTCTAGCATTAGCCGTTTTAGAATTCATTTCCTGAAGAACATAGGGAAAGGATTAGGAGAGAGATCTTATAGAGTTAAACTCTATGGCACGACTTAGAGTAATGAAGAATTGAAGTTTCCTAAACATCTTATAGCCTCTCATTCATAAATGTGGCGCGCTTCACACTATGAACAAGACTCTACTAGACGTCGCTTATGAGACATCATCATAGAATCATTCTAAACCTTGTGCTCTGATTAGCAACTTTATCACGACCCAGGAGTACCCCCTAGATGTAACAAGGCACATAGAACCCCGAAAGGCTCCATGTAAGCCATTTAGCATATCATAACATAAGCATAGAACAATAAAGAGTTAAAAACAGATTTCCATGTCTTAAAAATTTTCATAAAGGAAAAGCGAAAGTCTAGACTTGTCTCAATATAGCCATCTATTACAATATTTGAATGATATAGGGCCTAGCCCATACAACATAGTCCGAAAAGGAAATACAAGAAAAGAACTACAATTGAGATAACATCCGTCCTCGAATCTTGAGGACTCACCAACAAGCTAGGAGAATGATCAAATCCAAGCTTTAGCCACAACAACAATCACCTTGAGAACCGAACCCTACAGTTGGGAAAATGTAGGAAAAGTAAGGGTTAGCACAAAAATGTACTAAATATGATAGCCATGCATAAAAACCTTGAAAACATTCTAAAAGGGACATTTCATTTGAAAACATGCTATATGCCAAGTTTAAATATCATATGAGACATTAGAAGTCATAAGTAATAATCATTGACAACATAGCCATTAGCACAATCAATGCATCTAGTTTAACATAAGTCATACGCATAGTTAATACACTTAAATCATCATGCCAAAGAATAATACTTCATAAGTAACCTTAAGGCATGCTTGTTCAATGCATGGACAAGACCCCATAATCCCACCCATGCTAACCAAGTCACTTTAGGCCCTCACTCATACTCATCACCTTTTTATCTCATCCTTAGCTTATTTCTCATAGACAAGGGAACATTCACCTTTAGTCACACATGTATTGGAAGATCCTTTCAAGCTACAATCCAAACTAATCATACATCATAAGCATAAGTCATAAGCAATATCAACTCATAGATCATCATATCATAAGAGGAACATATCATAAATACCCTCAAAGCATACTTGTGCAATGCATGGATAAGATCCCATAATCTCACCCATACTAAGTAAAGATTCTTGAGTAACTATAATTTATAATTCATATTCTTGTTGTCTATGAAGACTATGAGATACTCCTTTAAGCATATCTTAGTTCATTACTTATCTTTTTATTCTTTGAACACTACAAAATTCTTCCTTAAGCATGTCTTAGTTCATCTTTACTTTGAACACTTCGAGATACTTTTTCAAGTACATCTTAGCTCATTATTATCTTGAATTCTAGGACATACTTCTTCAAGCATGTCTTAGTCCATTATGTTTGAACTCTAGGAGATACTTCTTCAAGCATGTCTTAGTTCATTATTAATCTTGTTGTAATTGGGATATAGCCTTAACCGACATGAGACCATGTGAGCTATCACATGATCCCCTCCGATGTTACCCACACCGTCAAGGGTTGGTCTACTTGCCTAAGGTAGAACCAGTTTGTTAGCTTAGTTGGATCCACCAGCTAACTATCCTACGAGGCACGTAGTTATGGGATATGGAGATTGCTACTAGAAACCTGGACTTTTCTAGGTGAAGTTTTCCATCTCATGAGACATGCTTTGGGAGATCCAGACTCTACTAGGTGAGAGTTCCCCTTTTGGAAGTCGGACTCAACTAGGTGTGAACCTCTATCTCATTTCAATATCCACTCGGTGCTAGGCCTAAATCCCATAAGATAGTCATTAAGTCTATACTTTAACTCAAGTCTCATGGAAAGATGTCCTTGACATTCATTCCAAGTTAATTCATTAGATTAGCTCTTTAGACCATGCGTGAGCAACTATCACCATCCATGATCACTTTTACCCTAAGGTTCAATAAGATGAGAAAAGCCTTTCAACCCTAGAACCTTCATTATGTGAGAAAACCTTTAACATTAAGTTCATTATGAGATCAT
Source organism: Solanum etuberosum (assembly GCA_029582245.1). Classification (NCBI taxonomy): domain Eukaryota; kingdom Viridiplantae; phylum Streptophyta; class Magnoliopsida; order Solanales; family Solanaceae; genus Solanum; species Solanum etuberosum. Next base: position 30,967 of record JAJONR010004299.1, read on the forward strand.
GAGGATAGCCTTTCAATCAACACAACAACATTATCATAATCATTGACACTTCACTCTCTAAGTATTCTTAAAGCATATACATAACCTTCATAAATCATGTATAATATCATATCTTGCCTTTTCAAGAATCAAAGCTCATATCAAATCAACACACCTAGAATTACTACATTAGACATGGATAATAACATAATTCAAACAGCTCAATTACTACAAGCATAATCTCATAACACACTTCTATCATCAACAAACCCACATCATAAGACCATAATTTAGAAATATGGGGGTTTCATGGGTTCTTGGGGAAATTCCTCATATAAATCATAAGAATTCATTGATTCATACATAATATAACATAATTAAATCATAAAAGTCATTTTTGAATGGAACCCCTGACTTTGGAATCAAACCCTAGAGTTTTGGTATTTTCTATCTTTGAAATTGAGATTTGAAGGGGCTCCATGAATAAATTATATCCATGGATGAAGGACTACCATACCTCAGCAATGAAATCCAATGACTTTGAGAAGAAACACCTTGCTCCTTGATCCCTAGCTCCAACTTCCTCTTTCTTCTTCTTCAAGTTTTCTAGTGAGAGAATTTTTGGTGAGGAGATGAACTTTGGGAATTGATTTGGGTCATGGGATTTATTGACTTAATTGGTGAGTTTAAAGGGTTAGAAACAATTATATAGGTGTACTATAACTATACAAAACAACCTCACTTAATACTAACTTAAAAAGGAAATACCTAAAATAACCACCATTTTAAGTGGGGTGCCTAGGCCTCACGAGCCGTCAAGGGCACCACGGCCCGTGAAGGTGCCTGTGGTCCGTTGACCAGTACCTTGGCTACCTTGAAAAACCCCACATGGTGAAGGCAACCCCACGAGCCTTCTTACGAGTTGTGGTCTTCACCACTGGCCGTGAAGTGGTTCGTGAAGGGGAGCCAAACTTAGGGCAGCCTTGGTGAGCTACTGCCTCACCACCACGGGTGGCACCATGAGTCATGGTGGCAACCACGAGCCGTGAAGGCTCTCATGGTCTAGGGCAGTGCCTTGGCAAGGTTGGGGCAGCCTTGGCTCTTGCCCCATTGTCTTGGCTCATAACCTCTAGCCTTGACTTGTATTCTTCAAACTTAGCCCTATTTGTCCTACTAAGCTACGGGGTGTTACACCGGCCAACTAAGTCTGCTATGCTCCCTTCTACAGGTGGTTACTCAGGGACTCCACAACAAAGTCCTACTCAGGACAGTCATGGAGCCTTTTTTGTGCCAAGCAACAGGACGTTTCTTGACCGCAGCTGTTATAATTATGGAGAACCAGGACACATGACAAGAGATTATCCCTTCTCGCGTATGAGTGAACCTGTACAGCAGCAGACCATAGCAGTGGTACCGGCGGGCGGAGGTAATAATTGAAGAGGATGTCCACAAGGTGGCGGAGGAGGAAATCAGAGAGTTCGTAGAGGCCGAGGAAATGGTAATACAGAGAAGTATAGCCAGGTAGAGAGGTTGTCTGTCAGGATGACATGGCTCAGTTTTCTACCTTTCCAAGCACGACCGAGGCTGAGGCGTCTGATGCAGTGACCACAGGTACTATTCTTGTCTGTGACTGCTATTTTTTTTATCCAGGTTCTACTTACTCTCATGTGTGAGTACAACTTGCCTTGGGATATGATATGATTTGTGATGTGCTTGATGCCCCCATCCATGTTTCTACCCAGTTGGAGATTCTGTCGTAGTCACCCATGTCTATCGTGCTTGTTCTGTCCTGTTTATGGGTTTTCAGACTTGGACTGATTTGGTAATTTTTTATATGACTGACTTTGATGTACTCTAAGGCATGACTTGGTTGTCCCCTATCATGATGTGCTTAATTGTAATGCTAAGACTGTGACTCTAGAGATCCCGAGTAGGGAAAAGTTAGAGTGGGAAGGGGTGTACAAGCTAAGCTAGCTAAGATCATATCTTTCATCCGGGCTAGGAAACTGGTGAGGTAGGGTTGTTTGGCATATTTGGCTCATATCCTGGATGTCGATGCACAGTCCCCCTCTATTGAGTCTATTCCTGTAGTGTCTGAGTTTAAGGAAGTGTTTCCTACTAATTTACCTGGTATGCCTCTAGATAGAATATATATTTTTGAATTAACTTGGAGCCGACACTCGCCCAATCTCTATCGCTGAATATCGCATGGCTCCATCAGAGGTAAGACCCAAATCCAAGAGCTCCTTGATAAGAGTTTCATATGTCCTAGTGCTTCCTCAACGGGTTCTCCTGTCTTGTTTGTTAAGAAGAAGGATGGTAGTATGAGGATGTGCATAGACTACCGCCAATTGAATAGGGTCACCATTAGAAATAAGTACCGGTTGCCTCGTATAGATGATCTCTTTGACCAGTTGCAGGGTGCATCCGTATTCTCAAAAATTGATTTAAGGTCTGGGTACCATCAGTTAAAGATTATACCGGAGGATGTACCCAAGACAGCGTTCAGGACTTGGTATTATCACTATGAGTTCTTGGTGATGTCGTTTTGGTTGACCAACGCACCTGCAACCTTCATGGGTTTGATGAATGGTGTGTTCAAACCATTCCTAGATTCCTTTGTAATTGTCTTTATTGATGACATTTTGGTCTATTCGAAGATTAAGGAAGAGCATGCAGACCATCTTTGTATTATTCTGGGGGTCCTTGGGAAATAGAAATTGTATGCAAAAAATTTTAAATATAAATTATGGTTATCCTCGGTTGCCTTTTTGGGGCATGTGGTTTCAAATGAATGGGTAATGGTAGATCCCCAAAAGATTGAAGCAGTCAAGAACTGGGTCCCGCCTAGTTCTATGACTAAGGTTAGGAGTTTTGTGGGGCTCGCCATCTACCATCGGCGGTTTTTGAAGAATTTTTCCTCTATTGCCACACACTTTATAAGACTGACTCAAAAGGAGTTGCCTTTTGAGTGGACTGACAAATGTGAAGAGAGCTTCCAAAAGCTCAAGACTCTTCTGACCACAACACCTATTCTTACATTGCTTGTGGAAGGTAAGGATTTCATTATTTATTGTGATTTTTCACATTCGGACTATGGTGTTGTATTGATGTAGGATAAGAATTCCATAGCTTATGCCTCACGACAGTTGAAGATTCATGAGAGGAACTACACGACACATGATTTGGAGATGGCAACGGTAGTGCTTGCTCTCAAGATTTGGTGACATTATCTCTAGGGAGTCAAGTGTGAAGTGTTCACTGATCATCTTAGTCTATAACATGTGTTCACTCACAAAGACTTGAACCTGAGACAGCGAAGAGGATGAAGTTACTTAAAGATTATGATGTCACAATTCAATACCATCTGGGTAAGGCTAATGTGGTGGCATACACATTAAGCTGGAAGATAGTGAGTATGGGAAGTTTAGCTTTCTTGGATGTTTCTAGGAGACCCTTGGCTAGGGAGATCCAGACCTTGGAATCTAAGTTCATGCAGTTGAGCATCTCAGAGAAAGGTGGGGGTGTTAGCCAGGATTGAGGTTAGGCCCACTTTCAGTGAGGAGATCAATGCCAAGAAATTTGAGGATGAGGGTTTGAAGGAGCTCAGAAAGAAGACAATGTATCGCAAGGCACAAGATGTTTCTCTTGATGTAGGTGGTATGCTCAATTTTAGGGGGAGGATTTGTGTTCCCCGAGTGGATGAATTGATTCAAAAGGTGTTGACAGAATCTCATGGTTCGCGTAACTCTATTCATCCAGGCGTGACAAAGATGTATCAAGACTTTAAGGTACTTTATTGGTGGCCTTGCATGAAGAAAGACATAGTTGAGTTTGTGGCTAAGTGCCAAAACTATCAGCAGGTAAAATATGAGTATCAAAGGCCTGCCGATTTTCTTCAGAGAATGTCCATCCCTGAATGGAAGTGGGAAAGGATAGCTAGACTTTGTGTGTTGGTCTTCCTAAGACCGTGGGAAAGTTTGTCTCCATTTGGGTTGTGGTTGATAGACTGACTAAGTCAGCCCATTTTATTCTCGTCAGAGTAGACTATATTGCCCAGTAGTTGGAAAAGATTTATGTTAAGGAGATAGTAAGGCTACACGAGGTGGCCCTTTCTATCATCTCAGACCATGGTACACAATTACATCGAAGTTTTGGGGGAAGTTGCATGAAAAGTTGGGCACTCAACTCACTTTACGCACAACTTTTCATCGACAGACATATTGACAAAATCGGAGAGGACAATTCAAGTGTTGGAAGACATGTTGAGGGCATATGTAATTGACTTTGGAGGGAATTGGGATAAATTCCTACCTTTGTGTGAGTTCTCCTACAACAATATCTATCACTCAGACATTGACATGGCACCGTTCGAAGTCATTTATGAGAGGGGATGTAGATCACCCATAGGTTGGTTTGAGGCTGGAGATTTGAAACCTTTAGGGGCGGAGTTGGTAAAGGATGCTCAGGATAAGGTGAAGAGTATCCAAGCTAAGCTTCTAGCCGCTCAAAGTCGACAGAAAGAGTATGCAGATCGTAAGGTAAGGGACATGATGTTTCAGGTTGGTGAACAAGTTCTTCTGAAAGGTTCACCCATGTGATGAGATTCGAAAAGAACGGCAAGCTTAGTCCTCGCTACTGTCATGACCCAGGGGTACACCCTCGATGTAACATGGCATACTATAACCCGAAAGGGCCTAAGACAAGCCACTTAGAATATCATAACATAAAGTAAATAGAAATGATGCGGGAATTTTAAAACTCTTTCCATACAATCGAAGTCTTTATAAAAGCAAGCGGAAGTCTATAACACTTTGTCTCAAACCATCTAATACATGAGAATCTTTGGGACGCAGCCCATACAAAAGTTTAAAACATAAAAGAAAGAAATAAATGAAAGGTGATCAAATCATTGATGCTATGAGGACTCACACAATCTTCAACTCCTTGCTCTACTAGGAACCTAGCCACGGGAATGGAACTCAAGATCACCGGACCCTACATTTGATAAGAATGTAGGAAAGAGTATGTGTTAGTACAAAATGTACTAAATATGATAGCTAGCATAACATCATAAGAGCATAACATAAGTGTTAGCCAACATAAAACATAACCCATAAGCATAAGAGATAATAACATAATCTTAAGCATAATCTCCAACATAGACATAATATAAGAATTAGTCATCATAAGTCATGAACCTTGAACATAGGAGATACTTCATATTCATAGCATAGTCAATACTTAGTTCTTCATAACATAAGAGAAACAATTCATTAAGTAGCTTCAAGTCATACTTGTGCAATGCATGGATAAGACCCCATAATCTTACCCACACTAAGTACCACTTTAGTCCATCATACATACTTACCATCTTTGATCTCATCCTTAGCTTATTTCTCATAGACAAGGGAATCTCTAACCTCTAGTCAATCATAACAAGGAAGGAAACTATAGCACAATCCATCAAAATATACATCATATAAGAAAAGCACTTCTTAGACAACCTCATGTCATACTTGTGCAATGCATGGATAAGACCCCATAATCCCATCCATACTAAGTACCACATAGGATCATCATTATCATACTTCTGGGTTGGGGACTAGAACCTATTTTAACACCTTGGAACACTATGAGATACCTCTTTAAGCACATCTTAGTTCCTCTTTACTTTGAACACTATGAGATACTCATTTAAGCATGTCTTAGTTCATTACTACCTTGAACACTATGATATACTTCTTCAAGCATGTCTTAGTTCATTATTGCTTCTGAACAGTACGAGATACTTCTTCAAGCATGTCTTAGTTCATTGGATACAGATATTGCTACTAGAAACCCAGACTCCAATAGGTGAAGGCTTCCATCTCATGAGACCTACTTTGGGAAAACCCGAACTCTACTATGTTAGATTTCCCCCTTCTTATTTGGAAGCCCGGACTCAACTAGGTGTGAGCCTCCATCTCATTGTCAATATCCACTCGGGGCCAAGCATACACCCTATAGGCTAGTTATTAAGCCTTACTTAACATTCATGTCTCATCGAAGGATGTCCTTGACAACCAATCCATGTTTAATGTGATTTTGTCACTTTATGCATTCAAACATTCATAAGGTAGATGAGGTGGGTAAAGTCCTTCCACGACAATGTTATCTGCTAGTCTACTATTCTCATATAGGCTTCACTCTCAAAGCCATTACATACATAATTCAACATATTAGCTTTACTCTCAAAGCCCTAGTAATCAATATTTATAACTACAAGCATTACTCTCAAGGCCTTACCTCATACAATCATCACATTGGCCTAGATCAGAAGACATTTTAATCACATGCTTCATTCTTAAGCAATTCTAGTCACATATCACCATAAAGGCTAAATCTCAATCATTACTAATTATGATCCATCATATATACTTTAATCTAATTCAATTCATGTCCATATGCTTTCACTCTCAAACAATTACTACACATATCATCAACTCTAAACGATTATCTCTAAATCATCAATTTCCCCTTTCAAGGAATAAACCCACATTACTTCAATTTCATCATCTAGACTAGGGTTAGGCATAGAAAACATGTAATTTCATCATAATAACATGATTCACTACTAATTCAATCATAAACAATCAATATCCTCTCAATTGGATCATGATACATCATAACCCACAATATTGAAGAAACCCTAAATTGAATTGGGGGAATTCTTCATCGAATTGGGGAATTCTAAGGAACTTCATGGATGGAAGATGTCCATGGATGTCATACCTTGATTACAGAGCCCACAAAAGCTTGAGGATTGGAGGCTTGACCTTGATCTTAGCTTCAAACTCTTTCTTCTTCTTCAAGTTCTAGAGAGAGAAATATTTGAGAGGAAGAACTTTGGGATTCTTTTGGGTTCTAGGGAGAATGACTTAATTTGGAGAATATAAGGCTTATATACTTTTCTAGGTTAGGGGTAACGTGACTTAGTATCTAATTAATAAAATATCAAAAGACCTTAAGACCCCAACTTAAGAATCTGCAGAACTTCACGTTGAAGATCGCCAAGGGCACTTGGCGACTCGCCAAATGTGCCCTCTACTCACCTAATTTTATAGTGAGTCGGCTTGGGGGCTAAGTCAACTTAGGCCATGGGGGAGTCGACTTCCGCGATGGGGGAGGCGACTTCGACGACTCACCGACTGGAAAGGCGAGCCCAACTTTGCTCGCCTAAAGTTTCAGAATACAGGACATCAGGGATCAAGCCAAAAGGCGAGGAGGTTCCACTTGGTGGATCGCCAAGTCGACTCGGTGGATCGCCAAGTCGATTCGGCAGATCGCCTAGTCGACTAAGAAGTAAATATTTTCCCTTCTCTAAATCCGGGGTGTTACATTATCTCCCCCTTGGGATCATTTGTCCTCGAATGACCTTCTAGGCACTTCTTAAGGTCACGACTCTAGACTAGTAACCCATCATGCATGCAACTCATCTAAATGCACATAACCGAAGGAGGAACTTCATCTCCAAGCTAAACATACTCAATGCAACACATGGAAGTAGAAACTACATCTAACAACCCAAAATGCATGAAATTCAACATCTACTCTTGTTCAAGGAGGAACTACCGTCTCTGGGCTAAATCTCAACAGTCTCATGGAGCTCATATGCAATTTACTCTAAAAAAGCATCTATTCATGGAGGAATCTCTCAACTCCGAACTAAGGCATGCTCATCAATTCACCTCATCAATTCTATAGGCAACTCTACTCAATGCACTTCCAACATGAGGAAAACAATTCACATAAGTCATTTCTACCAAAGCTTAAGCTTTTTCATGAACATGCATATAAATAAATCATGGTAACACACAAGACACACAATGACCTTGCTATCTAAGCACACAATCTCCCCCTTGGGAGAACGCCAAAACAGACTTTCTAAGCACCATTCTTTGAATTCTAAGGTCGAATCTAAACATCACTAAGCCTTCACATCCATCACACAAGATGACTCTAAACCATGGTGAACTAACTACTACCCCTCATAGGAGTCTACTCAATTACCCCATCTAGGCATTACTTAAACACCCTATTCATCAAATCTTTCAACCTACCCAAAACACAAAATGACCAAATAGGGTTCTACCATCAATAACATAAAACAACAATGAAGCCTATTCATACTAAAGACAACTTCAAAGTTTAACATATCAAGTCACAAAAGACCAAACAATACCGGAATCTAATAAAGCATAAAATACATGCCGGTAGTCACATCCAGGGGACACTCTTGTTCACCTCTATCTTGGAGAGCATAGAACCTATTTTTCTTTGGAGCATTCTCATCCGAACCACTAGGAGCAACTTGCTTATCCACTCTTCCCTTAGCCTTAAGCACCGTGCAATCCCTCATTTTGTGACCAATTTTTCCACAACCATCCATGCCGGCTAGGCACCTACTATCGTGATTCCTTCCACACTTGGTGCAACTAGACTTAGGAAATGAAGACCCACCACCCTTCTCTTGGTTATACTTAGGGCCATTTGGGGAGTCTTGACCGAAATACCTTTGTTTAAACCTAGGTCGGCCTTGCCCATCAGACCTTGTATTAGAAAAAGAAAAGTTCCCATCACCGAACCTAGCTCTTTTCACCTCCCTATTCTTTTTTTTAAGTTTTGATTCCTCAATTTGTTGGGCGTACACCATGAGACGTGAAATATCCATATCTTGCACAAGCATTGTCATTTGGCATTCTTTCACTGCCGTCTCGGACACTCCCATCACAAAATTATTCATCTTAGCCATCGAATTCACCACTATTATTGGAGCATACTTGGATAGTTGGGTAAACTTCAAGGCACACTCTTTAACACTCATGGTACCTTGCCTAAGGTTAATGAACTCTTGCATCTTAGCTTCCCTCAACTCTAGGGGAAAGAACCTATCAAGAAATACCAACTTAAACTCTTCCCACTCTACGGGACCCGCTCCTACCGGCCTCTCCCCTTTCCATTGATCATACCACACAACATCTTTCAATTGGTAAGCAGATAACTCTGCTTTCTCTGCCAAAGTCACCCCCATAATAGCAAGTACCTTATATGCCTCATCTATAAACCCTTTAGGATCCTCTTTCACTTTAGAGCCATAAAACTCCGGGAGGTCCATTCTAGACAAATCCCTCACTCTTGAAGCCGCGGAATTCATATTAGGGTTCACGGGAGAAATCACCTCTCTATTGACTTGAGCCGTCACGGCTTGAGCCAAAACTTAAAAAGCCGCCCTAAACTCCGCATGAGTAACATTCTCGACCAAAGGATCAATCGGAGCTTGAGGAGGAGCTCCTTGTTCCACATTGTCACCTAGCATTAGCCCTTCTAGTATTCGTATCTTGAAGAACATAGAGCACGGATTAACAGAAAGACCTAATAGAGTCAAACTCTATGGTACTACTTAGAGAATGAAGAAGTGAAGATTTCCTAATCATCTAATAGCTTCCCATTCATAAATGTGACGCGCTTCACACTTATGAAAAAGACTCAACTAGACGTGGTTTTAAACATCCTAGAATCATTCTAAACCTTGTGCTCTGATTACCAAGTTTGTCATGACCCAGGGGTACACCCTAGATGTAACATGGCGTACTAGACCCCGAAAGGGCCTAACACAAGACATTTAGCATATCATAACACAAAGTAAATAGAAATGATGCAGGAATTTTAAAACTTTTTCCATACAACAAAGTCCTTATAAAAGCAAGAGGAAGTCTATAACAGTTTGACTCAAACCATCTAATACATGAAACTCTTTGGGACGCAGCCCATACAAAAGTCTAAAACATAAAATAAAGACATAAAGGAAAGGTGATCAAATCCTCGATGCTATGAGGACTCACCCCATATTCAACTCCTTTCTCTACTAGAAATCTAGCCACGAGAATGGAACTCAAGATCGCCGGACCCTACATTTGATAAGAATGTAGGCAAGAGTATGCATTAGTACAAAATGTATTAAATATGATAGCTAGCATAACATCATAAGAGCATAACATAAGTGTTAGCCAACATAAGACATAAGCCATGAGCATAAGAGATAATAACATAATCATAAGCATAATCTCCAACATAGACATAATATAAGCATTAGTCATCATAAGGCATGGACCTTGAACATAGGAGATACTTCATATTCATAGCATAGTCAATACTTAGTTCTTCATAACATAAGAGAAACACTTCATTAAGTAGCTTCAAGTTATACTTATGCAATGCATGGATAAGACCCCATAATCTCACCCACACTAAGTACCACTTTAGGCCATCATACATACTTATCATCTTTGATCTCATCCTTAGCTTACTTCTCATAGACAAGGGAATCTGTCACCTCTAGTCAGTCATAACAAGGAAGGCAACTATAGCACAATCCATCAAAACATACATCATATAAGAAAAGCACTTCGTAGAAAACCTCAAGTAATACTTATGAAATGCATGGATAAGACCCCATAATCCCATATATACTAAGTTAGGGTCATCACAATCATACTTCTTGGTTGGGAACTAGTCCCTATTTTAACACCTTGGAACACTATGAGATACCTCTTTAAGCACATCTTAGTCCATCTTTACTATGAACACTACGAGATACTCCTTTAAGCATGTCCTAGTTCATTACTACCTTGAACACTACGAGATACTTATTCAAGCATGTCTTAGTTCATTATTGCTTTTGAATTATATGAGATACTTCTTCAAGCATGTCTTAGTTCATTGGATACGGAGATTGCTACTAGAAACCCAAACTCCACTAGGTGAAGGGTTCCATCTCTTGAGACCTAATTTGGGAAAACCCAGCCTCTACTATGTGAGAGTTCCCCCTTCTTATTTGGAAGCCCGGACTCAACTAGGTGTTAGCCTCCATCTCATTGTCAATATCCACTCGAGGCCAAGCATACACCCTATAGGCTAGTTATTAAGCCTTACTTAACATTCATGTCTCGGGAAGGATGTCCTTGACGACCAATCCATGTTTCAGGTGATTCTATCACTTTATGCATTCAAACATTCTTCAGGTAGATGAGGTGGGTAAAGTCCTTTAACAACAATGTTATCTACTAGTCTACTATTCTCATATAGGCTTCACTCTCAAAGTCATTACATACGTAATTCAACATATTAGCTTTACTCGCAAAGCCCTAGTAATCAACATTTATTACTACAAGC